>JAECUM010036655.1:0-17907 GCA_016617855.1 Megalonaias nervosa | reverse complement strand
CATCATCATCATCATCATCATCATCTTCATCATCCTTGTTCTGGTTCTGGTTCTTGTTCTTGTTCTTCTTATTATTAATATTATTATTACACACTCAGACAGACACAGGCACAGACACACACAGACACACACACAGAGGAGCCGTTGCTCCCTTGTTAGCGTTCCTGACTCGCGACCGAAATAATGCGGGATCGAATCCTACAGTCAAATCAGACAGAATTGGCTTAAGTTGTGTATCCTTGGCACTTTAGTCCAATTGCATCTGTCTGTCTGTCTGTCACTCTGAGAGAGAGAGAGAGAGAGAGAGAGAGAGAGAGAAAATCTACCTTACTGCCTTTGCAGTCACAAATATTCTCCAGGAATCCTCAAGGAAATCATTTGTTTCATGCATTTGATTAATTATATAAAAATATATGGTTCAGTCTAAGAAAGTCATCCGTCATTATTGTTGTGTTTTTAGGACATTAAATTATCAAATTAGCGTATATTCTGTGATATTTAGAAGTTCAAAAGTTTTGAGATAGAAATGAAATATTTATCACTTTGGTATCTGTTAGATACGGCAAGGTGGTTATATAACTGAATGGGACATATTGACTCACTAGAGTACTAAGAAAGAGTCCACAGATGTTTGCTTTTAATGTTGCTGCATATTTAGTTCGTTTTGTGCAACGATGCACCCAAAACACGGTTTCTCGTACCAATTATTTTTGTCCATAATACAGCTACACAAATCGCACCAACATAAAAGTGCGATAGTAGTCATTCATATCCCTTGATCTGACAAATTACGCTCGTTGATTCATGGATAGAAAGTCGCCCCAGTCTCAGATAAACTATTGACCTAATAAATTTTGACACCTATATCAACAGTTCCCGTGTAAAACCTGGAACTTGTTATCGCTGTCTGATCAAAACGGTTCTGTTCCGGAGGAAAATCTTCACGACTCTAAATATTGTCTTTTTTAAGCGCGATACGAGCTTTAGTCAAACCAGACAGAACGTAAATTTACACACATTTCTATTCAGAATTTGTGATGATCTAGTTCTACAAATCAAAAACCATGTATGGTAAATTTTATATCATTTTTAAAGGTCTTACTGGCGACTTGCAAAGTCCTGGTGTCTAGGACTCCCTCCTATCCATAACTGGATGGTTAGAATAGCGATGTCACATTGCCACGAACACGTCACCAAAGCGGCCAGATAGTGATCAAAGAGAAATATCTTTATGGTCAGGCCGCCGACAAAACCTTGATCTCACAAGAGAGTTGAGAACCGCCAAAACAGAGCCATGATCTCTAAAGAGAGTTGAACACCGTCAAAACACAACTCTGGTCTCGCAAGGGAGCTGAGAACGCCATAGTATCAGTCTGAACCATGACTTCGTAAGGGAGTTGAACACTGTCAAAGCACAGTTCTGATCTCGCAAGGGAGATGAGAGCGCCAAAATAGAGGTCTGAGTTGATCTGTTTCATTGATGGACGTTTTACGATTACGCGACGAATTGTCGAGAAAATGCCTACAGTAAGCAATTTTGTCAAAGATTCTAACATCGTTTTAAAATTATGGTTACAGTTTTAAAAGTGTAAAGAATTACAGATAGAGAGACAAAGTGGAGAGAGCGTTGTTTCAGGTAATGGAAGCTGGAATTCCATTCGGAAAAGGTAATACATGTCGACATTTCTGCAGAATTCTTATTCCTATTGACACCCCCAACCCATCCCTTTGTTATCTGTCTTAAACTTGTTACCTGTACGGAGTAAACAATACACTAAAGAGCATGTGTTTGGGAAATTGTATAAACCGTTTGAAATCTGAAAGTAGACAGAGAGATACGCCCACAATACATCTACGCCCACAATACGCCCAGATATAAGTAGAAGTTAATCCTTAGATAAGGAACTGTATTTCAAGGTGGGGTGGGGGACTGCGACTAAATGAATAGTTATCAATCTGTCGAGGATTCCATAAGTCTTAAGTCATGCAAATATATTACTTTGTCCAATCTCTCCTGGAAGTATGGAGATGCTGATTTTAATATAGTTTGATATGAAAAGTTGAGCTCGTATTAACAATATCTGAGTATGATTTATCTCGTTCCAGAATATTCATCTTGAACATTGTCTGTACCTAGGGACATAAACTGCAATTGATACTCTGTAAATGGCATTAATTTTGTTTTAAATCGATCATAATCAGTATTCGCGTTATAAACGTATCGCGAATTAATGATGGATTAATTATGTCCTTTGTTATATTATAGTGTTTATCGTGATTATTATTTTCTCCACTTCATTTTTCCAGCCAATGACACAAATGCCATACCTGTAATTGTATGTTTAAAAATAATAAGTATTGACAAATACAAACGCGATTTGTTAGCGCAGTTGTGCTTGGTTACGATGCACTGAACAGAGTATTGGAAAAGTGAAATTCTGCAGTATGCACTGATTTAGAGAAAAACAACGCATATCTGTCTCTCAACTGATATAAAAAAAATGTATATCTGTCTCACCTGATAGAAAAAAATGTATATCTGTCTCAAATAATATTAAAAATTCATATGTCTCAACTGATAGAAAAATGTATATCTGTCTCAACTGATATAAGAATGTGTTTCACTTTTAAATAATATATACAAATATTCCTACCTTTACAGCTTTTGTCCACTCCCAATGTATAGACGCAAATCGATCGTGATACTTGCTCTAATGACTAAATCCAGCCGTTTCAATCAAGACACGTCTGGATGTCACATGCAACTGACACTTATTCACCACTCTTGTACCAAATAAAGATTTTAATGTATTAATTCAGTTATATGAAAGAAGGTGTTTGTGCTCTTTCAGTTTTTGTTTTAAATATTTCAATGACAATACCTAATTTACATTGCAAAAGTAACTTCCTTGTTAATGAATACCGTATAACTGGAGTTTGGAGCCGCGTTGAAATTTTAGCGATTTGTAGATTCCACCGAACGAGTTCGCAAACATAACTATTACTAACTACATTGAATATTATGCTCTGTTTAGATCTGTCCAGTCTAGATCTGTGAGATCTGTCTAGTCTAGATCTGTCTAGTCTAGTTCTATCTAGTCTGGATCTGTCTAGTCTCGATCTGTCTGGATCTGTCTAGTCTAGATCTGTCTAGATATGTCTAGTCTAGATCTGTCTAGATATGTCTAGTCTAGACCTGTCTAGTCTAGATCTGTGAGATCTGTCTAGTCTAGATCTGTCTAGTCTAGATCTGTCACATCTGTCTAGTCTAGTTCTATCTAGTCTGGATCTGTCTAGTCTCGATCTGTCTAGATATGCCGAGTCTGCACCTGTCTAGATCTGTCTAGTCTAGATCTGTCTAGATATGTTTCGATCCCAATAGCTAAACTATCCAATAATTGAAATCCCACTGGTTATGAACGAAGACATCAAAAATATTACTTCGGCAAAATATACCATTGATAAAGTTGTCTCGAAGACGTTTACAGTTTATCCATTGCAAAATAATTTTAAAAAATTAACTTCAGAATGTATAGAAGTTATCTGGTTGGTGTGCTAGAAAGTGAGGCAAGATCATGTCTTGAAAATGTGAGTATAAGGTGTAGAGCCTAGCTATATTGTAAACTGAACACAGGATTACAAAGGTGCAGAGCAATTTTGCTTACTAGGCAGATATTTAAAAGTGACATGAATAGTAACAATACTACTAATATACTATCACTGTCACTACTACCACTATTACTACTACTGCAACTACTATTACTACTAATGACAATAATAATAACAACACCAATAATAATAATAATAATAATAATAATAATAATATCATTATTATTATTATTATTATTATTATTATTATTATTATTAACTCATCTATGGGAGAAAAGGTTTCTTCATTCAAAGGGCAGCTACATATCTATAATCCCAAGTGTCAAAAATATATGAAGATAAACTGGAATCCGTACATTTTATCCGATACGGTATTACAATGTTTGTTCATTTGTATACTTGGAGCTAAACATTGCACAGACACATCATATGACATCATTTCGTTTTAGAATTTACAATTAAAGTTTGAAACTGGAGGTTAGACCTTTCGAAGCGATTACTTGCATTTCGTGGACTGCCCCGAGCAACGATAGACGTTTATTTGCGTTTCTGTATCAATATAAATGAAAGAACGCATTGTTATATATAAGAAAAGACACAGAAGCTAGAAAAGAAGACTTTGTGATAATTGGATTCCAAGTTATTCGTTGGTTCTGCCGACTTGAGCGTCAATTAGACGAAGGCTCGACCTTTAAAATGTAATGATTAAATAATTTAACTATTTTGCATTGTAAATTGTACAGCAGCTAGGGTCGGGCTACAATCTTTCTCAGTTTACTTGGGAATACTTTCCTTAAATGGACTCAGATGCATCAATAATGGTAAGCGATTTTACATATGAATTTTCCCAGTTCTAAAGGCAGAGATAAAACAGAAATATTGCAAGATAACCAGGGACGAGAGCAGAAACATCAGCCATATAAAAAGATATTGCATTGCAGCTAGGACATAAAGATAAGACATACATAGTACCGTACGAATCGATATTTTGCGGCGGTCTAATTTTCTGCCTATTTCATCGGTTTGAAGGCGAATGAAGAAATAAAATAAAATTAGAATACTTCTCTCTTCATAAGCCATGACTTCCCTGCAGCCAAAACGTAAAATTTAGAATGGCACACTGCATTAAATTGTTTTAGAAAGAAAACCAAATCATTTAAACCAGCGAAAGTTACTAGCTATACGGTAAAATGAGCTTAGATGCATCATTGAAATATCTCAAAGATATGTAAATTTAATTCGTTTGAAAGGTCTGGGTAACCCATATTTAGCAGTTTGATAGAAATGAAATATTACAGAAATGAAATGTTGGATATGATGTAAGTCTATTTTATACTTTGTCAAGGGAAAATCTTATAACAAATAAAATATATCTTACAACCCACCCACCCCAGGAAGAATCAAAGTCGATCTTCGTTCTCGATTATATAAAGTTCATAAAGATTACTTATGTAGTTCTACGAAAATGTAGTAAACGTACAATGCCATTTTGAATGTTACGACATAACTCCTGAATGCAAGCAGATGGTCCAAACATATTGCAAAAAAGGTGATTCCTACTAACCCAAAGGATTGCCGCTCGTCCAATTAACATATAAGTCTACTGTCAGACAAATCTTGTGTCTGGACCGAAGTGGCTATATAAATTACGTCCATTGTGAGACAAATATTGTCTGGAGAAAAGATCATGATTTAAGTTTACTTCTAATAATCATTTTGCCTGATCTAACGGCCTACTGTCAGATGATTTTGTGCCTGAAACCACGGGCTAGAACTATAACTGTCAGACAAATTTTGTGCATGTTGCCAAATGTCTAAATAAACTAAGGCCAGTTTCAGACCATTCTAGTGCCTGATATCAAGGGGCTAGAAATATTTATGTCCAGTGTCATACACATCATGTGACCTGGAACCAAGCGGCTACAATAATGTAAGTCCACTATTAGACAAATCTTGCGGATGGAACCAAAAGTGCAGAAAAATGTAAGACCACCGTCAGATAAATCATGTAGATATAACCAAGTGGCTAGCAAAATGTAAGTCTACTGGTCGACAATATTGTGCCTACTAGAATGGGGGTAAAAGAAGGTAGGTTCATTATCAACAACATCTAAATGACTGGAAACAAATGGGCTACAAGAATTAAAGCCACTCCCAGACAAATCTCGTGTATGCAACCAAAGGGCTACAAAAATGTACATGTATGTTGTATTCAAGAATCAGAATGCTCCTTAATTGGACATTAATATATTTCCATGACACTTTATAAATACCCTTTGTTTGTGCATTCTGTAATTATAAACTGTTGATCAAAAGAAATTAGTCAAATTACCGATCCCGAATTCATCCTAGAAAAGCCTTCTCCATTTACAATTAAACAGTTGTGGTGTTCCTGATAAATGAGGATGGTGAAAATGTTTAAAACACGAAGAAAGTTCTATACAATTTAAGGTGACATACTTTCGTGATTATTTCAGTACAATCTCATCTTCTGATGAAAACCCAAACGTTAAAAAACTCATGCAAGAAAAGGCATGCTTGTAATTTTGGTAGCAATCAGTAGGAGTTTTCAAACTAGATCAAGCTTCGCAATTACTGGATCAGGTTACTACTACTACTACTACTACTACTACTACTACTACTTATTGTTCTTATTATTGATATTGTTACGACTCTATGGTCACAAACTTAAGTAACAGAAAAGAAACAAAACCAAGAAGGTTTGTAAAACTTAACAAACAATTTAAATATCAAAGTGATAAATGAAAAATGTGAGATGAACTTACAGTACAATGAAGTGAATCAAATTAGTCCTTATATAGGTCTTTGAAAGTCCTAAACGAATAAAAAGTCCCTTATAATTTTCATTACCCTAAATGTACTGATCCTGCAAGAACCGTGACGTTGTCAAGATGGCGTTGTCAAGAATTCTTTCGAATAATTTATAACAGTTCCAGAATAATAGTATAGACCAAATAATGAGCACTTTCTATTTCCACTGAACAGTCCTAACAAATGTTTTTCCATCTGCGCTTGAATTTCTTTGCCCTTGATGTGCCTAATATCGATGTTGTATTCTCGCAACATCAAACTCTATCACAACAACCTCTGATTTTTTTTTATTTTTCATTTTGCTGAAGAAAGTAAGGGGGTTGTGATCATTGAATACAATAATCAAAGAAGAAGCAGAATTGACATCAGTTCAAAGTGTTATATAGCCAAAATTAGAGCCAAACACTTCTTCTCAATAGTGGAATAAATTTTTCTGTTGCTTATTTAACTTTTGTTGAGAAATAGCACACAGGATAATCCACGCTATTTTATCTTCCTGAATTAATACGCCATCAACCCCTGCATCACTTGCGTCCACAGGTACTTTAAATGGTTGATTGAAATCTGGAGCTGAAAGAACTGGTGCACTCTTAAGTATGGCTTTTAATTTATCGAACGCCTCCTGACATTTGTCAGACCAATAAATCTGATTAAAATCAGATCTCCACTGTTGTACATGAAGATCTGACAGCGACCGCTTAGGGGTCACGTTCTGGTAACCTATGATATTACCACAACCGCTAATTTTATCAGCCAAACAGATGAAGCCTTATATCTTCGCGTGTGGAGGCTGAGCAGTGTGGATGAAGAGCACGAATGTGCAACGAACGATTTGATTGACTTTCAGATTTTTGAAAACTGCATTTTCATTAGCTAATTCAAAGGTCAACAGAACATGACCCGTCGGATCTTCACGTAGAACAGTGAAGATCTGATTTTAATCAGATTGTCAGACCAATAAAACTTGATCTTAGTACTTAATAAATGGTCAGGGGCTCAGCTATTATGGAAAAAATGTGAGCAAAATTTACGACAATATCCAGCTATACCCAAAAATCGCAACAGTTGCTTTTTACTGACAGGTGCAGGGAATTCAGAGATAGCTTCTGCAGGCTTAACATTTCCATGTCCTACAATATGTCCTTAAAATTTGACACAAGCTCGGCAAAATTCACTTTTACTTAGATTAACTATCAATTTTGCCTCGCTCAAGCGAACAAAGAATTTCCGGATAGTTTCCAGGTGATCCTTCCAGGAATCGCTGTAAAAAGTGACGTCGTCAATGTATGCATCACAGCCATTTATACCAGCTGTTACCATGTTCATTAAGCGCTGGAATGTAGAGGGAGAACTCTTCATACTAAATGGCATCACTTTGTACTAATAGAATCCATATGGAGTTGCAAAAGCCGAAAAATTCTTTTGTTCTATCCATAAGTGGAATCTTCCAGATTCCTTTTAACAGGTCAAACTTGGTGACTTATTTTGCATTTCCAATCCTGTCAATACCGTCATCAATTCTCGGTATTGGAAATGAGTATGTTTTGGTGACACTGTTCACCGTTTTGTAGTCTGTGCACATTCGGAAAGAAGTACCTGCTTCTGCACAAGAATACAAGGCGAACTCCAGTTACTTTTGCTTGGTTCAATAAAGGCATTCTCCAATAAATATTCAATTTCCTTCTTCAAACATTCCTGCTTAAGAGGATGTATCCTGTAAGGATGATGTTTTACAGGTTTAGAATCTACAATTTCATTATCTTGGTAGACTTTATTCGAATTGGAACATCTGGGCACAAGTGCTCATATTCTCATATTAGCTGCTTTAACTCTTTCTTCTTCTCAGGCTGTAGATGTGAAAGTTTGTTGCCCAGATTTTTTAATATTCCAGGTGTACATCATCATTTAGATCGTTATTGTTTGGGACATGAATAAATAAATTTATTAAATGACTTACAAAGCTATCTCGATAAACATGCTCCTACAAAATAATTACATAACAGGTAGAGGAGTTATTTCTTATTCCGCCTCCCAGGAGTGTTAATATAATTTAAATCACCTTATTTTTAACTTTATGTGGACCATGATATCAAACCTGTAAATACACAGCAAATTTTTGGTTGACTAATATCATTTATGTTCAATACAGAGTCACGAAAGTGGCCAGCATCAAACACAAAGTTTGTCTTTGTTTTTATTATGTACCCATATACTCTGACCTCCTAACATTTGCACGACTGACCTAGGAAAGTCTGTCTTTTCACTCTCTATCTTCCTTTCGACTCTATCGATGTCGGAAAGAGTAGGCTGATGTATGCACATTTAATTTTACAATCTCATCCAACAAGTTAATAATATAGAACCCTGTTTTCGTTCACTTTCTTTCTGACAACAACTTGCACCCCTCTTCTACATGTCTAAGAACACATCAAATAAATCACCTTATTTTTAACTTTATGTGGACCATGATATCAAACCTGAAGAGGATTTTGAAGTAGGGGCAAGAGAGACAGAATAAAGTCGTTGATAAATCATACCTTCAAATACAGTTGTTTTATACGAAAGTTATTCGATAGATTCCATAACAAAATTGCTTGTCCAACTTCTTTCAAATTTTACGAAAGGTAGTCAAGAGTCTTAAGATAGAACTTGACATCTGAGTCACTTTTATCCCACAGAATATCACTTTGGATATTACCAGAATGGTCCGCTTTTGCATAATATTCCTGATTTCTTTATCTCCTATTTTTTCCCGATTCATTCATTTCTATCGTACAACAAATGATGTAAGGGGTTGCGGTGGCTCAGTCCTAGCGTGTCGACGGAAAGGCTGCAGGTTTCATTCCGATCATCGAATTAACCCGGAGTACTTACAGCGATGTGTCCTTTAGCAAGGGACTTTACTCAAACTGTATCGGCACTAAATAACCTACTTGTGTTGTTGTTCTGCAACATACCAAACCAAGCCAAAACAAATGACTAAGCAAATTATGCATGCTGCAGTGTCCGAGTAGCAAATCAGCTCAAATCCAGGATCATGATAGAATGTTTTGAAACCAATCCTTGATCAAAACTCTGAAAAGTACGCACAAATCGAAGCCCTGTCGAAAGATTTAAATTCTATACTCATTAAATGTGAAACACTTTGGTAGCAATCAAGCCAGTATTTTTAGTCAATTATGTGTCAGCTTCTATTCTTTGGTTATGACAAAACCGAAGAAAACGCAATGCAGGTTTCTCAAGAGCAGAAATACGTGGGTACCACATATTATTGTTCTATAGACAAGCATATAAAGCAAAGCCGGTCATCACGTTAAAGCTATACCAGACCAGGCCAAGTGTAGTAGCCAAAAAGAAAATGCTTACATACGTGATATAACATGATCCTTGTGGACAGCTTAACCAAACACATAACTGATATCTTGAAAAACTCGAGAATGATGTGCAAGACGAAAATAATACGATTGCAATGGATCTTTGTCGGGAATGTATTCATTAAGTCCTACGAAAGCATATGCTGATAAAGAGGTTTATAAGCAGGTGAAATTAAAAAGTAGTGATCATGAATTGTCTTTGCTCAACTCTTGTTTTCCGAATGAAGCAGTGTTGTATTTACCTTACTCACTCTTCACTCATCCAGTTACATTAAAGAATCCAGTTTTGAACGTTTTTCTTATTTCACTTTGAAAAGTGTATATAACCTAATATATTAAATATACACGATTTTTACTCCATGTTTACAGTATATACTATTGCACGGTTGCTTATGTTAGAGCACTATGTGTGCAAGTGATAACACCATTATTTATATGCTTCCGTGATCTAAATATGTACTAATGATCTTCATTTGGCTGGATTTGCTTAATTATTTCACAGCTTTAGTTACTCTTTCCATTCCTGCCATTATTACTTCCGGCATTATTGACACCAAAAGAATTTCTATAAACGCTTGATGCTGGTCACCTGCATCACCAGTGGCTTACTAACATTGCTGGTACGCAATGCTATGAAAAAGACTTCCTTGAATACGCAATACATTTTGGCATTGATATATACTTTCTCAAAATATGTTTGGTCTGAAAACGTAAAACCAAAAAGGGAGATGATAGAGAAAGCCTTAAAGAGTGAGCACTTGAAAAGAGTCAATTTGATGAAGCAAATGCATTTTCCAACAATAAACGTTAAGGATTGGATGGAAAAGGAAAACATTTAATACATTTAAACTTCCTTGGACAAGTAAGTATTTACAGTGAAAAGGTTGACTAGAATGTGAAAGTGTTTTACTCAAAATAAGACCAGTAAATGGTTTGATGTTTCACAAACGCTAAATGATGGATACAGTAACACACAACGCTGAGTAATATACATGGTTTGGGTTGAATCAAGCAAGGAACAAAATGGATCATAAGTAAAACATCAATGTATTCTTCTGGCTGACATTTGAAGTTTTTGAGTTCTAAGGAAAAATAGTTTAAATGTCAGAATTTTGAAATATAAAATAATTTTCGAAAGGGGTTACTCTATTAACTTTAACGAGAAAATATTTAACAATTAGGCACATAATTGTATGCAGTCCATTTGTTTACAAAAATTGAATATGTAGATAACATGCGTTAGGGCGATAATACTTTCTATACTATAAACAAGGTGACATCTATAAAGCTGAACAGATGTTGCAAACAAAACAGACGAACAGCAAAAATCATGTCCTTATGAAATGGAAAGGATATAATTAATCGTTTAACACTTATGAATTTGCTTATATTACAACTCTGTGGTCTTAATCTAAGTAACAAAAAAGCGAAAGACGGCAAGTTTTGCAAAATTCAACAAATAATTTGTAACCATAGAAAACAAACTGAAACTTGAAGAGAACTTAGTATTATAAATTAAGTCCCAAATAGTCATAAAAGTTCTATTACAAGTCCAAATGTATCAAGTTCCAACGGAAGTGCATTGGTCTTCCAAATAAATTTGAATATTAAATGTGTTGGTGCATTTTCGTACAAGGTCGAGGCCAATACACAATTTGGTGTAATAGGTACTGTGTGTCATTACACTCTTGTCAGGGTTTTGCACTTTCTGAGTTCCATCTTCAAACGTTTATTCTAATATTTGCACCTTCAGAGACTTGTAATGTGTGCATCTTATGCTACTGTAAGAACATTGATATAGTTTTCTGATTTGACTCACCATCGTCGCTCGGCATTGTGCATCTTTAGCAACTTTCTCTTCGGCCACATTATACAGTGTAATTTACTTTAGCAAGTTTTCAGTGCAACTTCACCGGTGTATCTCCTGTTTGAACCTTCTGCCACAGCCATCGCCTGTGTTTCGACTGTGCTATAATATTTTATGGTACGATATTAAACGTAATACCCGTTCTCTGGAGAAAACACCTTCTGGTGGAAGTCTTTAAATAACTATAACGTCGTCTTCATCAGCCTCATAATAGTAGCGTAAGAATCTATCTACTTAACGAATTATTAAATTAGTTTTTGCTAATTTTCTTCACATCTACATTCTGTCATTTTGAATTCTGCTCAAACAGATTTATTTACAGAATAGAATCATATCTATACGTATTGATAACTGATAGCAGCCTTAATAAAGCTACTTTTGTTGACTGTTCTGTTTTCGTTATCTCTTCTCTTGGGAACAAATGTAAGGGACGTACAAACATGTAACCGCCATTTGAGTCTGCTCAAAGGTAGACCCTCGACGGCTTTTACAATATAAAGAGAGAAAAAATATGGAGAAAGGCTTTCTCCTTGATAAAGCCCAAGTGAACTAAAGAAGCAGTCTGAGTGCGAGTTTAAGACCTTTACACATGATTGTACTGAACTGTAAATAGATTTGATAACTGTTAACGTTTTCCCAGTTACTCCACAATTTACCACTTTATACCATATACTTGTTCTTTTTACATAGTCTAGTGCTTTTATAAAATCAATAAATGGACAAAGAGTTTTCTTTTCATCGATTATCTTTGAATATAAAAGTTTAATATAAAATGGCGTCTATATTGTACTATTATTCTTCTTAAAACTAAATTGTGTGTCATGTACTAATATCATATTTACTTAGCGAAGAGGAGTCTTTCATTGAATATACAAGTGGATACTTTTCATATACAGCCAAGCTAACTTATCCATCGAAAGCATTTGCATAGGATGGATGACCATATTTAGCTATTGGCATAGTAAGACAGTGCTCCAGTTTGAAGGATCAATTAGTTCTGCTAAGTATCATATTAAAAAAGTCAGCATTCAATTTTGATAGAAGTGGAAATTCATGAATAATTTATTAATTCAAAAATGTGTCAAGACCTGGTGCATTATTGTTTATAAGTTTTGTTTAATGGTTTAAATTTTTTTTTTTTTTTTTTTTTTGTTTTGTTTTTTTTTCTTTTACAGCTGTCTAAGTTTTTCGATTGTAATTGGACCTCCAACTCTGCAAGTATTGGTTTGCTATGATTCTCATTTATATCTTTGTCTTGTACGTTTATACTCTATCCTAATTAACAAATATTATTTCTCATAAGGATGTTGCGAGTTTCTTAACATTTTCATAAAAATCACATCAATCATTAGAATGATTATTTAAACGTTTCGGAAAATTTCGTAAATCATGCATTGTTATGTACCCTCTTAGTCTGTTGAACAATAATTTACACGTTGGGCAGAACTTATTGTGTTCTTTTTCTTCATTATGCAATTCCTTCGAAGCAGATTCATGATTATGTTATATCACAGGATGTCAATTGTTCATGACTATGTTGTATCAAAGGATGTCAATTATTCATGACTATGTTGTATCACAGGATGTCAATTGTTCATGACTATATTATATAAAAGGATGTCATTTATTCATGACTATGTTGTTTCATAGGATGTCAATTGTTCATGACTATTTTTGTATCATAGAATGTCAATTATTCATGATTATGTTGTACCATAGGATGTCAATTGTTCATGACTATGTTGTATCAAAGGATGCCAATTATTCATGACTACGGTGTATCAAAGGATGTCAATTATTGATGACTATGTTGCATCAAAGGATGTCAATTGTTCCTGACTATGTTGTATCATAGGATGTCAATTATTCCTGACTATGTTGTATCATAGGATGTCAATTGTTCATGACTATGTTATATCAAATGATGTCAATTATTCATGACTATGTTGTATCAAAGGATGTCAATTATTCATGAATATGTTATATCAAAGGATGTCAATTATTCATGACAATGTTATATAAAAAGCATGTCAATTATTCAGGACTATGTTATATCAAAGGATGTCAGTTGTTTTAGCGAATTAAAATATTGTAAATGCTCTCGGTTTAAAGTTCGGTGAGATGACTCAGTCAGTGCATCGAGATAATATTGTGAAATTTTGCACTTCAATTAGAGGTACACGGAGATATTGAGACGTTGGAAGGAAACATTTGTGATGCAGTGGTTCAAGTGAATAGAAAATATAAATAAAATATGAAACCTTTAAGGGGGAAATTAATGGGCTCTTGGCAGAAGCTATGAGAATATGAAGTGAAAATACAGTGCAGAGTTTGGCGCCATTGTCCTTTTGACAGTGAGAAACTTATAACCCACATACTCATTCTCCACCCCGTCCCCCTCATCATCATCATCATGATGGACAACTTTATCGACAGCTAATATATCAACCTACTCCACAAACAAACAAACAACAATAACAACAAAAAAAAAACAAACAAAATTATAATTTCGAGGAAAAAAAGAATGACCACCTTCCTCTTTCATCGTATTGTGTGCATTTTGGGATTTTTAACGTAGCTTTAACAATTTGAGTCATATCGCTACAATGTCTGCAGTGTGGCAGTTTTTAGTGATGTCTGCACCGAAGCATCATGCCACAGACATATGGCATCATGTCCAACCTAGTCATATTATCCTGACACCAGACCGACCAGTCCTAAACTAACCTCTTAATGCTGAACGCCAAGCGAGGCAACTTGCTAGTACCATTTTATAAGTCTTTGGTATAACTGGGGTTCGAACCAGGGACTTCCCGTATCCGAGGCGGACGCTCTAACCACTTAGGACAACGGAGTAGTTTCCTAGTATTTTTTTTTTTTTTACATATGGTAGCACAGTCATCTTCATTACTTACAGCTGATAGAAATTTGGGGATTTTATTAGAAACCTTTTCAGGCGTGAACAAGCTTGAATAGTTCAGAAATTTAAACACCACGCGTACCTGATACATAATGTGGATTAAATCATGGCGAAACGTATTTAGAGAAAAGAAACATATATAACGCCTGTATTATGCATATTGCTCATAAAATGTAAAGGCAGCGAAAGAAATTTAGAGTTATGGAAGTAAGACAACGATGCCAATATACTGTAGCCAATGACCAATTTCAAAATATTACATGTCCACACGGTTTTATGTGTGTCGCATCGTTGAGATTGGTACCTAGATCTTAGTCCCATTACTCAAAGTGATAGTTAGCCAAGAATAGCCTACTCCATGCTGGTGATATGAGTGAGATTTTCAAGACTTTTATTGCAAACTTTGTGGAGAACTTCATTATCCAAAGTTGAAATCGAAGCAAAGTAATCACTGTATAGATTTGCTTCTACATAGTCATCGTATAAAAAGGTCTTTGAACCAGAAGTATCCAAACTTTCTAAAGGCGAAAATTTATTCTGTCGGAAATGACTTTACCTTTACTGAGAATACTACTTTATATTATTCACTATATTCTTATTTATATTGGGTTAATCAGCTGGATGGCCAGTTTTTACTTCAACTTTTCTCAGTAAGTGTCGGAGTCTGGAAGCACGGCGATGCTATTAGTCGTTCCAACGTTTATCACACCGACGAATTCAAGCCAAATTGAAACCATATGTGGATGATTCGTTGGGTTATATATTTATATAATAAAATCATAACTGTGCAAAAGCTGTGTAAAGCTGAAGGCAGTTCTTGAAATAGTGTGACCATTCTATCTTTACTAATGGATTTTATATTAAAAAGGTGCAGTTAAAAGAGACATTAGAAAGCACTGCGATCAATATGCTTTTGTCACCGTGAGCTACATTGATCAAGAAACAAGAATTTAATCCAAAACGCAACGTGAAGTTAGATTATATTTGAATATCAACACCCCTTTTAGAAAAACAATTAGTAATTAGTAAATTTGTCATCCCATTATTGCTGAGGCTTCAGTTACTGTTTATTGTTTAATCCAGTGTGACATATTTCTCCTTTGTTTTATTTCAATGTATAAATGTAAAATCACTAGGACCTCCTCTTTATCATCTAACAATGAGTAAGAAAAAGCTTGCTTCTGAAATCGTTTTATTATTTATCTGACATGAACAAAGTATTTTACAGGCATATCGTAAAAAGTCTATCACATATCTCTCTTCATCTTGTATGGGGATGGCCAATCTGTTAATTGTACCTCTCTGCAATTGTTTTATAATGACCGTTAACACAGTATGAAACATAGTCTCTGTGAGAAACATTATTAACAGTTAGACACTATAGCAAACACAAGTAATTGTCATCGGTGTAATTATTTGTGTCATTGATCTGATCGAGGAAAACATACAATTATAGGCTTACAATACTCAAACAGTACAAGATTCAAGAGATGTTGTATAGTTCTTGGGCCATAAAAGCCTAGCATTTTAGCATTATTGTCTTAATTCAAGCAATTTTAAATTTTGAGTTGAGTTTCAATGATTCAACATCTACACTTTCTTTGTTGTCATCATTTGTATCCATTCCTTCTACTACCTTGTACATGAACATCTCAAGATTGTGAAAACTATTATCTTCTCGTTATCTTTTTAGAAGATATTGATTTCAAATTCACAAAAGATATATTCTCTGTCATTTAGGGATATACTTTACTATTTATGTAATCATTAAGATTGGTAAGGCATATTTTCCTTCCTGTTGATTGTGATATACCTTTTTATTGGTATACAAAAGCCCAGTATAGCCGAAACCTAAACAAAACAAAACCTGATGCTGTTACGCTGATTTGCATTCTTTGTTGTAAGGAATAGGGACAATACGTTTCTACAAAATAACGTTTATCAGTTTCTTCCATCCTTAAGAAAAAGTGTTCAATAAACTTTTTCTATCATGAGCAATAAAAACAGACACACACACACACACACACACACACACACACACACACATAAAATAAAATAGGATAAAGTGCCTAATGTAGAATTAAATACCAAATTAATATGAAAAATGTTGAATCATTCGGATTAACATCTACTCTTATAGTGATAAATAATATTAATATTACATTTTCCGTTCTAGGAATAAATTCCTGAACAAAAATGCAACCAGTATGTGTCATTTATCAAACATTTATCCCAGCCGAGGAATGTGTCCTACGTTTTCAATTTTCTTAATGTATGTTGGCATTTTGAAAAATAATAAATTCCAAAGTGATTTAGACAGCACTCAATGAAGAAAAAGGCTATCGATATTTAAATGTCAAAACTCTCAATAAGTTTTTTATATCCATTTTAAAGTTGTGTTGTCGTCTTTTAGTTCATTTGCTAAGCTGTCAACCGGAGGAAATCTAGCAATCAGTGATGTTCCAGCCACATCTGACAATGATTTGCAAATGTAGCAGCTCTAGAATTGACAATGTTTCCAAATGTCTCTTCTTGATTTGTTTCTCACTCCTAATATCCAACTATTTTGATGTTACATTTAAACCAGTTATTTCTGTAAATTTTCCGTTGCAACATATCTGTTTATTTTTACTTGTACTTTCAGATTCTGTACAAATGTAATTATTGCCATCTTAACTTCGATAAATCCTAGTTCTTTTCCTAGTTGAGCTATATTCGTTTCTGCCATTACGCTTTGTCTATTTCTTAGCTATTTAAAAAGCCGAAAATGGCTGGAATTGAAGAGTTTGATTACTGAATTGAAAAGCATGTTTTTGAAGAGGTGATGAAGTAACCCAAAAGTAATTGATGAATGTGAATTTTGTTTGTGGTTTCTAATACCTATAGATTCCTATAAGAACAAAGTATATGACGTTTTGATGAGGTCACACCAATTAGACTATCAGGCCATGTTCTCGACTTGTACCATTAAAACATAAAGGAAAGTCTTAGCGTGAACGAATTACAATGACATTATCTTTTTTAGAAAAGCTTAAAATGCAAATCAAAACACTTCATCGTGTAGACTAGATGGTAAAATAGTTCACATCTCATGAAAACGCTATATAAAAACAATGATAAGACCTATTATTAGAATGTTAAACTGTACATGACATGTTGGCTACAATAGGCTGGGTAATCTATAAGCAAAAAATGGATATATCCAGTGGAAAAGATGGGTTTGAATTCTTGGTAGAATCTACTTTGTACAAAGACAACCAATAAGAATTTCCAAGGAGGACACACTTGACAGGAAATGCCGCTTG
>JAECUM010036654.1:0-11562 GCA_016617855.1 Megalonaias nervosa | reverse complement strand
AGATACAACTCCAGAGAGAGAATCAGTTGAATGACGCAATATATATCTGTTAATTATAGCAAATCTTTCATCACTAAATACGGATAGCCTGTAAATACCAGTAACTTCTGCGGTATATTTGATAGTGTTATTTTGTGGTGTCCATGTTGATTGTCCTGATGCTACTGTGTATACGATATTTTCAATCGAACTGTGGGGGATTATATATCGATTTATTTTTTTATTAATTTCAATAATATCACTTTCTAAACTAAATTTTTCTCTATTTAATGTATAAAGTTTTGCTTCTATATCAATTAATTTTTTATTAATATCATCAAGTTTTATATCAACCTTTGATGGGTTTCAAAAAAAATCATTTTTAAGTTTGTTTATGTTTCTGTGAAAACTTAAAAACATATTCACGTGACTAAGAAATTCATTTTTGAGTGTTGTTATTTCATTACTGATTGGAACTTCCTTATCATCGACGTATTTTTTATTAACTGCATCAAAATCTGTCTCTGGTCTTCTGAGATTAGTAATGCTGTTGTTATTCATATCGAGAAATGCGCGCATTATACCGCGGTTGGTCAGTACGTACTTAGATTCTTGATCGTCGACATATTTCTTTGTTGCCGCATCTGCATCTGCGGTTGGATTTCCAATGTCAGTGATTTTATTCTGATTCATATTAATGTCTCCGGTAAATACATCGCCGGATTTCTTAATATAATTACTGAGTGATGTACCAGAATCTTGTATTTTACCCTGATCAGAGAAAGTAACTATATTATCTACGGCCGCGGTGGGAACTCGTATAAGTACATCTGGTATTTGTATGTTACTAGTTTTTTTCGTCCCTGTTTATCCTGAAAAACAACTACTTCGTTTTGATCCACACTTGCGAGATTTAATAAATCATCAATTTCATTTCTGAGTTGATCAAGAGTTGCATACTTAGATAAATCAGCCTGCTGATGACCTCTACGGGAAGATCTTCCATAAATATCCACCATTATATTTACTAATGTCTGTTTAAATGTGACGTGGTAGTATATTCATGTACAACTTTGTGGGGTGGTTTTGTTGATTTTGATATAGCATCAAGTACATTAACTACTTCTCGACCACATATTGGTGGATCGGTTAATGTTTGTGTAGGTAATGTTGAATACCATATTGGAATACTTTGATAGCAACTAATATACTTTAAGAATTCTTTTTGTGGAGCTAGTCCATATGAATCAAAATAAATAATTCCACGTGGATCAATTGCATAAGCGACCCAATGTGTGCCTGGACCAGAATTTTCATCGAGATTAATAATACCTGTTTCAATATTATTTGGTTGTTTTGGTAATTGATCACGCATGAAAACTCCTCTAAAATTTTTTATTTTTAATTTTTTAGCAGCATCTAGTAAATCAAAATTGGACATAGGAGATATTAATAAACTGTCCCTGGTAATCTTAGGCCTTTTCCGTACCATGAATGTGGAGTCCCTGGTAATCTTAGACCCCTTCCCTTTTTTTTGATTCCCTTTCCTGTTGCTTTCTTTAATGCCATTCCAGCAGCAGTTCCAACAGCACCTAATGCAGCTGCTTTTGCAACAGCTGGAGCTGCAGCGGCTATTAATGCTGGTATAGCAGCAAGAAGTGAAAATATACCACCCGTCTTAATGATATCTTTAATGGCACCCGCAGAAAGATTAAGTTTTATACCTTTATTTGATTTTTTGGCTTCATTGAAATGCCCGAGCTGACGTTCCGTAAGAGATAATTTATTTGAGCCGCTCATCTGATCTTTCTTTAGCGATATTTTTAATCCAGTTATTTTTTGATGCTGATTGTATCCTTTTAATCTGACCAGGAGTCAGACTAACACTAACGTGATTATACGACATTATAATATTCATAAACAATCTAATTACATGTTTTCTACTGGAGCATCAACGACTCTCATTCGTCCACCAGCACCTTCAAGTAACATCGATTTATCGCTGAGTATGACAGCAATTGCTCTGTAATTGGCAATAGCTCCTATTGTCACACGAGCTCGAAAGTGTATATCGACTACTGACTGTCTGGCTAAATCGAAATGTTCGAGCGAAAAGTAATAAATTGGGTATAAGGTTGTAAAATCCAATTGTGATATTTGTAAACCAGTATCACTATTTTGATCACGTCCCATGAACGTCATTAGACGATGATATGCACGTGCTACATGATTTTGTTCAAAATTCAGTAAAATATCCTCGGATGGTTCTTGATGTCCATTTATTCTTAAGGAAACTTCGGAAACACCAAGATTGTCAAATATCATAATACTACGTGTTTGATCATCCACCCGTGCAGCATCTTGAAATGTAATAAATATATATCGTGGCGCAGAAACACCTTGCTGAGAAGCTATTTGCCATGTAAATAAACCATTAATATTACTCTGAACAGCATCTGTGGTCATTGTTAACCACGATAATGCTGATTTACCACCTTGACTCATAAAAGCAAGTAACCGATCTTCTTCAGATACTGTTGGAGTCATCACCGGCATCCATAATGAAAGTTTTGTCAGAATTACTCTACCAGCATCACCAGTGGGTCGCCATATTGCATCATTGTCAGTTGCTTTTCGTACAAGTACAACTGTGTGCTTAGCTCCGAAAATGACTTTTCTGACATTTCTACAAAATCCAAATATATGTGATAGTGGAATCGCACATGAAAATGCTCTTCTTCCACCACGCAACATTGTTCGACGTGATCTAAATCCTAAGTTAAAATCTGGATCTACATTAATAATCATACTTTGTACATCCACATCGTCGTTTCTAGCAAAATTTCTTGGTCGTCCTATTTCATATTGTTGATATTCTGGAGAATCAGTTGTATCCTTTGCAAACATCATTGATGGACCAGTTGATCTTGAATAATCGTCACTGTATCTTGCAAGGCCAAGTATTGTCGTTGCAACGTCAACGTCTTTCTGAATTGATTCAATATTTTTACCATCAATCATGTACGTAGCGCTATCAAATAACGCCATAATACCATTATTAACAAAACCGACACTAACTTCAGCTCCATATGCTACTGGTGCTGCAGGAGCAGCATTATTTAAAATTTCACCTTCTATTTCAATAAAAGCCTCAGCGGGTAGAAAATACCTACTTGTATCCTGAACTTGTAGTTCAATTCGTCCACGCTGATCTGGAATTCGAGCATCATAAGAATAATATTGATAATCACGCACAGACTCATCTTTAAGTACTGGTGCGTCCATGTCAAATGCTGGATCAGATATACGCTTGAACATCTTTATTATAATTATTATCGTCTAAAACGAAGACCACTTCGGGAAGTGAGACCACTTCCTGCTATCAGACTAGCGGTTATATTTTTTTCTTTTCCTGACATTGGTACATCAGCCAACTCTGCTAGTTTTTGATTAGCAACTTGATTTATTATTTTACTGACATTTGCAGGCATTACTTCAGTACTAGGTAATTTTACTGGTTGAGGTTTTCGTCGTATTAATCGTGCTAGTCTATCTTTGATCGCTGAAAATGCTTTACCAGCGAGATTACCCATAGCACCAATACCTTTTTCACGAACAACATCAATAGCTTTCATTCCCAGTTGCTTTGCGATCGGTATTGCTTTTGGGGCTATCCTTCTAAATAGACCCTGAACAACATCACCTAGTCCATCTCCGTAGGTTGTTTTGTATACTGGTAATCGTGAATTTATTACCCTGACCATGGTTGGTCCACGGTGAGTACTATGTACGATCATTTTATTATAGTAATTGTATTTAATTACGTACTTAGTCGCTGTAGTAGTCATCGGCAATTTCATTAATAAGAGACTGATAAACATCAACGTCCATGATACCGCCTGTAAATAATCGTCTGCAAATATCGACTGCTTCATTAATTATTTCTGGAGAATTATTACCAGCTCGTTTTCCTCCGATGAGTATTTCTAGTCGATCAACATCAGCAAGGACGTTATTAGGACAGGTAATAAGACCACTTCCATGAGTAGTAAGACCGCTTCCAGTTGCGTCGGGAGCGTCTTGAAATTCTTCTTCCTCTTCACCTGGTTTCTGCTGTTTTTCTGCATGTTTTGGTGATTTTGGATAATCACGCAGTGATCTTTCCCGCGTTTGTGGTTTTTCTTGTTGTTGTGGTTGTATTAGTTGTTGTTGTAGTTGTTGTTGTTGTTGTTGTATTTCCTTTTCGGATGCTGATTGTAACCATTTAATGTTTATCTACCAATTTAATAAACGTATTATATCTTGGGTCGTTGTTTCGAGCTTGAATAATATCATGGTGTATGCGAAATATCCATTTGTACCAATTATCCTGACTTATGGAATCATCAGCGAATTCAGATTTTAAAAATTGTTTTCGATAACTATAACTTAACACGGCAAATTGAGCTAATATTTTGGTTCTACGGCTTTTCTAATAAGTTTAATAGCGTTTTCGGTAAACTTATCGAGCACATTAACCTTGGCTTTTGCTTCTGATTCTTTCTCTGATTCTGGCATACGATCTTTTTCATCACCTATTTCAGCACGAGCTTGGTCAGCATCTTCAGGTATTTGTTGCATTAACTGAGCAGCAGCTATTTCAGCTGGAAGCTCCCGTAAAATCTTTTTTGTTTTCTTAGTTCTTTCTGCTATTTTTCCAGCTGCCTCTGCAATTTTCTCAGATACTGGAAGAAGAGGTTTAGTTGTCTCTTTAATAGGTTTAAATAATTGTTTTGTATCCTCTTCAAATTCAACATGAGATTCTTGTCGTTGTTGTAATTGTTGCTTGACAGCATCACGAACAGGTAAATATTTTCTAATTGCTTCTAGTCGTTCTCTTGCTAATCTAGCAGAATGAGGTTCTCCGATGACAACCATATTAATAATATTTATAATAATTGTTTAAATTACAGCAGCAGGGAGGGTGACTGACAAAAATTGAGCGACCCGCCGAGTAAACTAAACGCACTATAACATAAAAAACAAAAAAGTCAAAAATAAAAATAACAAAAATGAGCTAACCCAAACGATTTATTATCCGTTTTTCAAACTATACGGTAATAATAAAAGTTAGGAGGTTCGGTTTAGCGTTATTGACCTCATTTTTCAGCCCTTGTATGAACCTTTATTTTATGAAATTTGCTCGAAACCAATTTGTAGGGTTCACCCTCCCTGCTGCTTCTTGCAACATTGCCTGCTGATATTGCTCGTATTCAAGCAGCTCAACCACCACCACAACCAAAACTTAAAAGACCAAGAATTAAGATAATGGATAAATTTATGCCTGAAGGTATTACTGCTATCAAGGATCCAAACCAATTATTTGATATTGCCGCGTTTGGATATTATGAAAAACAAAAATATGTAAAACAAGAATACGTTAAATCTCTGAAATCTGACAATTGGATTAGAGATATATTTCGCATCTATACTGGTATTCCAGAAATCAGAACTAATGAAGATATTAAAAGTTTTAACAGATTTGATGAGTCTGTACAGAGATATATAGAAGAAAGAAAACAATTACAGGAAACAGCAAAAAAATTTGAAGAACAATTTTCACAATCACAATTACTATCACCACTACCATCACCACAATTACTACCACCACTACCACAACAACGAGAACAACCATCACAACGATCACAACGAATGCAACGAATGGAAGAACTACGAGAAACAGTGAAACGATTTCAATCACTACGACAACCAGTCCAAACAACAGGTAAGGAAGAAGAAGAAGAATATTGGCCGTCAGACACCTCTCCTGGTGACATAAGTGGAAGTGGATTTACTACTCATGGAAGTGGTCTTATTACTTGTCCCAATAATGTCCTTGCTGATGTCGATCGACTAGAAATTCTCATTGGAGGAAAACAAGTTGGTAATAATTCCCCAGAAATCATTAATGAAGCAGCTGATATTTGCAAACGATTATTTACAGGTGGTATCATGGATATTAATATATATCGGTCTCTCATTAATGAAATCGCCGATGATTACCACAGTGATTAGATACAATTAGTGATAAAGTCACTTAATAATAAAATGATCATACACAATGCTCGTGGACCTACCATGGTCAGGGTAATAAACTCTCGATTACCGGTATACAAAACGATCTACGGAGATGGATTAGGTGATGTTGTTCAGGGTCTGTTTAGAAGAATAGCTCCAAAAGCAATACCGATTGCAAAGCAACTAGAAATGAAAGCTATTGATGTTGTTCGTGAAAAAGGTATAAGCGCTGTTGGTAATATTGCTAGCAAAGCATTCTCAGCAATCAAAGATAAACTATCAAGATTAATACGCAAACCACAAGCGACCCGACCTCAACCTGTGAAATTACCTAGCACTGAAGTGATGCCCGCAAGTGTAAGTAAAATAATAAATCAAGCCACTAATCAAAAACTAGCGGAGTTGGCTGATGTACCAATGTCGGAAAAGGAAAAAAATATAACCGCTAGTCTGATAGCAGGAAGTGGTCTCTCTTCGAGGAGTGGTCTTCGTGTTAGACGAAGACGATAATAATAAAGATGTTTAAGCGCATATCTGACCCCGCGTTTGACATGGACGCACCAGTTCTCAAAGATGAGTCTGTGCGCGATTATCAGTATTATTCTTATGACGCACGAATAGCAAATCAGCGTGGACGAATCGAACTACAGGTTCAGGATACAAGTAGGTATTTCTTACCCGCTGAAGCATTTATTGAAGTCGAAGGTGAAATTTTAAATAACGCTGCTCCTGCAGTACCAGTAGCATATGCCGCTGATATTAGGGTTGGTTTTGTTAATAACGGTATTATGGCGTTATTTGACAGCACTACGTATATGATTGACGGAAAAAATATTGAATCTATTCAGAAAGACGTTGATGTTGCTACAACAATATTGGGTTTAGCAAGATACAGCGACGATTATTCAAGATCGGCTGGTCCATCAATGATGTTTGCAAAGGATACAACCGATTTTCCAGAAAGTAGAAACGTAAATATTGGTAATGTGAGAGATGCAGGAGGAGCTGCAGATACCACTGCAGTATTATCGTTGAATGCAAATTTTAACTTAGGATTTGCAGCACGTCGAGCAATGTTGCGTGGTGAAAGAAGTGTATTTTCATGTGCGATTCCACTGTCACATATCTTTGGATTCTGTAGAAATGTCAGAAAAGTCATTTTCGGAGCCAAACACACAGTTGTACTAGTACGAAAAGGCACTGATAATGATGCATTATGGAGACCCATTGGTGATCCTGGTATAGTAATACTAACAAAACTTTCCCTGTGGATGCCAGTGATGACTCCGTCAATATCTGAAGAAGACCGGTTGCTATCTTTTATGAGTCAAGGTGGTAAATCAACGTTGTCATGGTTGACTATGACCAGATGCTATAGGTAGCGCTGTTAATGGTTTATTTACATGGCAAATAGCTTCTCAGCAAAGTGTTTCTGCACCGACATTATATATATATATATATATATATATATATATATATATATATATATATATATATATATATATATTTATTGCGCTTCAATGTACTGCACGAGTAAACAATCAAGATGAAAGTATAACGATATTTGACAAACTTGGTGTTTCTGAGGTTTCATTAAGGATAAATGGACACCAAGAACCATCCGAGGATATTTTGTTGAATTTCGAACAAAATCATGTAGCACGTGCCTATCATCGATTAATGACATTCATGGGGCGTGATCAAAACATTGATACTGGTTTACAAATATCGCAGCTAGATTTTACAACGCTGTATCCGATTTATTACTTTTCACTAGAACATTTAGATTTAACCAGACAATCTGTTGTAGATATATATTTTCGAGCTCGTGTTAATAGAGATGTTGGAGCTGTTCCTAATTACAGAGCAATTGCTGTTATACTCAGCGATAAATCGATGTTACTGGAAGGTGTTGGTGGACGAATGAGTTATTGATGCTCCAGTAGAAAATGTGTAAAATATTTTCTAAACATGTAATTAGATCATCCATAATAATTATTCATATCATCACGTTAGTGTGAGTCTGACTCCTGGTCAGATTAAAAAGCTGCAATCAGCATCAAAAAATAACTGTGGAATAAAAATATCGCTAAAGCGAGAACAGATGACCGGTGCAAATAAACTGTCGTTGACCGAGCGTCAGTTTAAAAACTTCAACGATGCTAAAAAATCAAATAAAGGCGTTAAATTTAATCTTTCTGCGGGCGCCATCAACGACGTTGCTAAATCGGGTGGTATATTTCCACTTCTCGCAGCTATACCAGCTTTAATAGCAGCTGCAGCCCCAGCTGTTGCAAAAGCAGCTGCGCTAGGTGCTGTTGGAACAGCTGCTGGAATGGCATTAAAGAAAGCAACCGGACAAGGAATCAAAAAAACGGGAAAAGGTCTAAGACTACCAGGAACCCCGTATTCGTGGTACGGAAAGGGTCTAAGATTACCAGGGACCCCATATTCATGGTACGGAAAGGGTCTAAGACTTCCCGGGACAGTTTACTAATATCACCTTTGTCCAATTTTGATTTACTTAATGCTGCTAAAAAATTAAAAATAAAAGGTGTTTTCATGCGCGATCAATTACCTAAAATCGCTAGCGATTTAGAAACTGGTATTATCAATCTCGATAAAAATTCTGGATCAGGCACGCATTGGGTTGGATATGCAATTGATCCACGTGGAATTATTTACTTTGATTCATATGGATTAGCACCACCAAAAGAATTTCTTCATTATGTCAGCAATAATACTGCTCCAATCTGGTATTCAACATTACGAACACAAACATTAACTGATCCACCAATATGTGGTCGTGAAGTACTTAATGTACTTGATGCTATATCAAAATCAACAAAACCACCTCATAAAGTCGTGCACGCGTTCACTACTGAACGGTATCACACTTAAACAGATATCAGTAAATATAATGGTAGATATTTATGGAAGATCTACTCGCAAAGATAAGAAGGTCGATTCATCTAAATATGCAACTCTTGATCAACTCAGAAATGAAATCGATGATTTATTAAATATCACAAGTGTGGATCAAAATGAAGTCGTCGTTTTTCAGGACAAACAAGGACGATTAAAAACGAGTAACATACAACTACCAGATGTACTTGTACGAATTCCCAACGCGGTTGTTAATAATATCATTACTTTCACTGATCAAGGTAAAATACAGGATTCCGGTAAATCGGTTAACGACTATGTTAAGAAAACTGGTGATGTATTTACCGGTGACATTATTATGTCAGGAAGAAAAATTACATATCTTATGAACCCAACCTCGGATACAGACGCAGCAACACAAAAATACGTCGATGATCAAGAATCCAAGTACGTGTCAGTGCGCGGTGGTATAATGCGTGCATTTCTCGACATGAATAATAATGGTATTAATAATCTCAGAACACCAGAAACAGATTTTGACGCTGCAACGAAGAAATATGTCGATGATAAGGAAATTCCAATAACGACTTCGTTAACGACAATCAATGATGGAATTGCTGCATTTAGAACTGATTATATTAATCATGTACAAACATTTCTAAATTTTCGTAGAAATGTAAACAGATCTATTAACGAATTTTTTGGAACTCCACCAGTCGTTGACATAAAACTTACCGACATTAACAAGAAAATCAACGATATTGTTAGTAGAATTCCTGATATCGTTGAAAAAACGAATCTTATTAAAATTCCTCACAAGCAGATCTTCAACGTAGTATACACAGTAGCATCAGGATTAGGAGTATGGACACTGCAAGATAATAATCTTAAACACACCGCAGAAGTCACTGGCGTATACAGACTGTCCGTATTTAGTAGTGCAAAATTCAGTATATTTACTACATTTCCATGGCGTTATTCAAACGATACTTTTTCTGGAGTTGTATCCGTCATAATAAATAAAGATGCGGAAGAAACATTTCTGCTGGAGGCATCTGATAAAAAATTAACCAGAGCACTATACTGGTGGTGCTTGGAATTTGTATGTGAAACTCCTAAATTAGTTATCTAGATAAATATAATGAATCAAGATTCGTTTATCGACGTTCAACGTCACAGATACGCTCAAGTATGTGAGTGTCAAACCAAACTAAAAAATATCATCGACGATTACACGATAAAGGTAAAAAAATATCGGCGACGTATGGTTGTTATTGATATAATGGTATACTCGGTTTCTGCTGTTGTTGCTGGAACTGGATTATTACTATCAACAATAACGATGACAGCGCCTGCAGTTGTAACAATTATAGTTTCAACGGCAACAACATACGCAGGTATTTTCAGTATTATCGCTAAGAAAATATCTACGTGTACAAATGAGAAACTAAACGAGTACATAATGAAATTGCACACAGCAACAGCATCTTATTCTAAATTATCATCGTATCTTTCGGCGTATCTCAGCGATGGTAAAATATCCGATGAGGAGTTCGCAACGATAATGGAAACTTTTCATGAGGTATTCAAAGTGGATTCTAATGATAAAGTGAAGGGTTGAATTTCCGCTCTATTAAAATAATAATTAAATACGGAGTATTTTAAATAATGTCATCGTTGGAATTATTACAGCAGATCGTAGCTAATACAACGCCGTCAAAAACTACTATGATATCATTAAGTTCAACCAATCCTGAATTTAGCGTTAATTTTCCAACTGCAATTCCAGCAAAGGAAATTGCATTAGCGCAGCTTCGAGTTTATCATAGTTGGCCAAATATCAGGTCAAAACCGTTTGGTGGACAACCAGCAAATAATTCACTGGTATTTGCGAATAAGAATAAACCGGATGGAACACCTGATTGGCAAGTTGTTGGAATTTCAACGGGCAGTTATCAAATAGACCAGATTAATGATGAGTTCCAACGCAGAATTAAATCTATCACAGGGGAAGAATCTAAAATAGCGATTACTGCTTACGAACCAACACTATCAGCGGCGATTGAAATAAATTCTCCTGATTACCTCGTAGATATTTATCAGTTCGATTAGATCAGTGTTAGGATGGCCTGAAGTCGCACCTGTTTATGACGGGATTTCAGAACCAACTAAAAATGAATTTAAAACAAGCGAAAAAAGATTCATTAAAGATCCAGAATATCGAGGAAAATATCCATGGAATTATACAGCACTTAAAAATGATCCAAACGACAATACATACTATTTTATCGATTTTGACGGTAAAAGGATCCCCAAGATGACTAGATCAATATTTACTGTTATCAGGACGCCAGGGGCGCGAGATCGAGATAGTGTTGATGAAGAACTTATTAAACGGTTTTTAGATACTCTTAAACCTGAATACGATAAAACGTTTAATGATTTAAGAAGTTTACTTATTTGCCGGACGTCATATATCGCCAGGTTTTGTAAATATAACAACAATTGCAGTCAATCTGGTATGCGATGTTATTGAAGGTAGCTATCGGGTAGATCTTTCAAAGTCTAACCAGGCCCAGCAAGGGTACATATTATACAGTTTTAGCCCATTAGCCCCTCCAGGTTGGTTAATTGTATCAG
>JAECUM010036653.1:0-24295 GCA_016617855.1 Megalonaias nervosa | reverse complement strand
AAAATACAAAATGTGATATAGTTATGAATTAACATAATCTCACATGTTTCCAAGAGGCTCAACATTTTTTTAAGCCTAACAGAAAGTACAACTCTTACATAATGCACCAATCACAGCTAGTTTTGTGGTTCATTTCTGAATGTAATGTTAAGCTCCGCCCACCTGGGGTTGTACAATTGGTACCGTTATACCGTAAACAAAACACCATGCAATGGAACACTTCCGGATCATCACCAAGGCCTTATTACTCACTGTGCACTGTCGCTGAAATACACAGACAACCACACCATAAGCTCATCTTCTCAAGAATAAGCAATTACCTTTAAATCCCTACCAAAAATGCACCAATAAAACTCTTCTATCACCACCAAAATGAGAGAGGAAAAAATGTTCTAAAAATAGACTACAACTTCATTCGTTCTGAACTGGAAGTACTAATTGTGACCCGATGCCTGATGCAACTGCAATTGTTTTATACAATAGTATTATTTATGAAGAACAATATCGTGTATCAGTCAAGCTTTAAACCTGGCCAGGAAGAAACAACAACGTCATCAGATTAAGGCTTATATGAGTACATAAGAAGAAGTTAGGCCTATACCTAAAATATTAGATAGGACAATAAAGGGAGACCTTTCATAATGGCGACAGCTGTAACACAGACTGAAGAGGAACCAACATGTCCGATTTGTTTGGGAGTGTTCAACGTACCAAGACAGCTTCCGTGTGCCCACACATTCTGTCAGAGTTGTCTACAGTCCTACATCACAAGCAAGGCTACAGAACATGAGAAACAGAGATACATTGAGTGTCCGGTATGTAGAAAAACAACTGGACATTTTAAACAGAATAAACCAATCAGTGTATGGGCGTCTCACTTTCCAGCCGACACTGTGATACAGTCAATGTTACCCACGAAATCGAAAGTAGACCGTGTATGTGATGCTTGTAATTCTGAAGGGGCATCTGTCACAGCTACAGGCTTCTGTGCAGTATGCGAGGAAGCAATGTGTGATAACTGCCTAAACGTTCACAGGAAACAGAAAATGACAAAAACTCACACTATTCTTACAATTGAGGAGCTTTTGAACAACCCACAAAATGTGATGAAATTTGCAGAAGGTTTTACATGCTTTGAACATGGCGGTGAAGATCTAAAATTTTACTGCAATGATCACAAAGTTGCCTGTTGTGGAATTTGCTTTTTAGAAAGCCATAAAACTTGTTCTGATGTGAGAAAGTTGAAGGAGGAACTGACTGCTCTGCTACTTGAAACCAAACTAAGTGAAATCACTGAAGAGTTGAAGAAACTGGAAACACACTTAAAAACATTTATCGATGTAAAGGAGTCTAATATGAATGATCTTGAGTCCCAAGTTAATGGACTGACTGATCAAATCAGAGAAATGAGAAAGAAAATCAATACAGCTTTGGACGAATTAGAGATGAAAATGAAGACGGAGGGAAGGAGAATCCACAAAGAAGTTGCTATTAGAACACAAGAAGAGAACCATCAGTGCTTGTCACTGATTCATGCCATAAGAAATTCTCAAGTTTTGTGTGAAACAGTTGACAAATATGGAATTGATATACAAAAATTTCTGACTGCAGAAAAAATAAAGTTGCAACTACCATTATATTACTCTCAGGTCAGAGAAAAATACGAGAAAACAGACACACTGACAGTGCAGGTGAAATTCACTCCACTGTTGGAATCTATTTTATCACTCTCATCATCCGATATTGGAAAATTTGTGACCATGACTAGCTCAACTTTTTCTATACCTGGTTTGAGGAAACCGACAAAGGAATGCAGGGTTGATAAAGTTGAAATATTTAATATTAATATCAGTGGAGGTACACTATGTTATACTGGTGTTAGTATTCTACCTGGAGACAGGGTGATGCTTGTTGACAATACCAATAGTCAGTGCATTCTTCTTAACAATTCCCATGAAGTAGTTACAAATTACAAACTCGCAGGAAATCCTTGTGACATTTGTATGGTGGGTGAAAATGAAGTGGCTGTTACCATGTTTAGTCAGAATAAAATTCAGATTCTGTCAGTCAGGGATGATATCATCAGTCCAGTCAGAACAATAACAACTAAATATAAGTGTTATGGAATTACAGCAGCTGGGAAAGGAGAGTTGGTTGTGGTTGGGGATTGTGGTAATAAGAAGTATTGCTGGAGTCTGATCAGAGATGGAAGAGAGGTAGATTATTCTGATCAGTATGACTCAACATCTGGATGGAATCGATACATAGCTTTGAATAACTCTAAAACACAAGTCTATATTACTGAGAATAGCACAAATTCCATTCAATGTTCCAATATGGAAGGCAAGAAGCTGTATACCTACAGTCCTGACAACCTCAAATGTCCTTTAGGAGTAGCTGTGGACAGAGATGACAATATCTATATTGTTGGATATCATTCTCACAACATTCATCAGTTATCACCAGAAGGGTGTGTCCTACAGGTCATAACTATCGGAGTGCCGGAGTGTCCGAGGGCAATCAGCTTTGACAACAGTGGGGATGCTTTTATCATCACAAATGATTCCGATAGTAAAACAATACATATTTACCAGCTGAAATAAATATTAGAGAACAGAAAAACCAATATCATGCCTCATGTGTAACTGATTTGTGCAGAAATAGTCCATATTTTGTTTATACAGGGGCACTGTGTATATATTTCTTCATACAAGAGTACTGTGCGTCACAGTTGTCATACAGTAGCATGCTATATCTCTGTATCTGTCACTGTGTATCTACAAGTCTTTATATAGGTGTCTTCTGTATCTGTCATTATATATATATATATATATATATATATATATATATATATATATATATATATATATATATAATTTATATTGTTTATTGAATTTTCTTCATAATTGTATGTTATGTATATCTGTATTTATTAATTGACCATAGTCCAAAATCAAGATAATGGTCAACCTGACTAAAACATAGCTAATGCTTTTCAATGATTATAGATTAAATATTCAGATCATTATTATTGGAGATTATTTGAATCTGAGTTTAGGACATCAGCTTTGCACTTGGATATTCCTAAACTTGTTGCAAACTTTGAATATTTTAGAAAGCAAACAGCCTGGCTCTATTATTTGTCTTAATTTTTTTTATATCAATCTTGCTTACTTGAAAAGTTCCTGTCCTACCTTAACATTGGAAGAGGAATCAGTCGTATTGTTGTGTTCAGCTTTTAATTTGGTTGGATTTATTCATTCAGATCATTGACTGGAATTACAAAGTGCTTATTAATACTTGGAATAAATTATCCATTTGGAATTACAATGAATTCAGCCAAGTATATGTTGGATTATATTATTGAGACATATCAAGAGACTATTAACACATCATCACATTCCGTCCCATTGGTTCATTAGCACATTCAAGACTATGGGCACATCAACACAATGAGTATTGGAATTTATTTGGAACACTTGGAATTCAATTGGATTTCTATATATTCGGATTTTATAACTGTTAGGTCTATTTGGGATTTGATTCACAATACTGCAAGTTCTTTTTTAAATTTTCACTTTGTATTCTAGGCAAATAATTTGTTGAATTTTACAAAACTTGTTGGTTTTCATTCTTTTCTGTTACTAAGTTTAAAAATCACAGAGTCGTAACATTTGTTGTTGTTGTTGTTGGGTTTAACGCCATTTTTCAGCACACAATAGGCTATACATGGCGGCCAGTATTAATGGTGGAGGAAGAACCCGGGAAAACCCCAGAAAGAACCACTGACCCACGAAAAGCTACTGGCAAGTTTTCTCACATATCCACATTGGCCGAATCCAAGACTCGAACCCACGCAGACAGAGGTGAGATGGCAGTGATCCGTAACGGAGAGCGCTTTAGACCACTTGGCCACTCGGGGCCCCAGTCGTAACAGTATCTATGTCTTTATACAGAAGCACTTTGTATATATAAGTGCTCATTCAGGATTTGATGCAAAGTTTATTTTTTCTCCTAAAATGTTGAGTTCTCTATTATCTTTTGAATGCTCATGTCCTTGTCAATCTTGTACGTTCACAGTTTAGTCTGGATTTCATATATTTTCTTCAAATATTTGTCAAACATTTCATTATTTTCGTTTGTAAAGTATTTTGTTTCTATGTCTGTGTTTGTTACTTCGCTTAACTGATGATCTTGAGAATTAGTCTCACCCAACCAACTGTTAATCCGTTAATAGCACACGGGTTAAAAACACGTCACCACATTCCATCCCATTGGCTTATTAGCACATTCAAGACTATGGGCACATCAACACATTCAATATTGGAACTTATTTGGAACACTTGGAATTCAATTGGATTTCTATATATTCGGATTTTTGATATTATAACTGTTAGGTCTATTTGGGATTTAATTCACAATATTGCAAGTTCTTTTTTAAATTTTCACTTTGTATTCTAGGCAAATAATTTCTTGAATTTTACAAACTTGTTGGTTTTCATTCTTTTCTGTTTAAAAATCATTGAGTTGTAACAGTATCAATGTCTTTATACAGGAGCACTGTGTATATATAAGTGCTCATTCAGGAGTAATGAGTGTCCATGTCTTCATACAAGAGCATTGTATCTATAAGTCTTCATACAGTAGTAATCAATCAGTGGGTCCAAATACATAAGTTCTGTGTTTCTATAGATCTTCATACAAGAGCATTGTATCTATAAGTCTTCATACAGTAGTAATCAATCAGTGGGTCCAAATACATAAGTTCTGTGTTTCTATAGGTCTTTATACAAGAGCACTGTCTAAAAGTCTTTATACATGAGCATTATGTATCTTTATACAGGAGAATGCAATTACTTTTCATGTCAGTTTGTGCATATAATTATTTATCCGCTTACTACCCACAACATTAGATATATAAAGAAAATAGATTAATGGTATTTTTCAGATTGTGCATTAAACTGCATACTTACAATGAGAATATTATTGCTGCTGTGTAATTTAATGAATAAATTTCCATTTCTCATGACAGTAAATGATTCAATGAATAAATAGTATTGTGCAAGTAGCATTATTAAAGTATCTAACAGTAATCACTGGTTTATCCCATTTGTTCATAAATATGATGGAGAATAGCAAAAGAAGCAACTGAAAGGAGCGCTCACTGAATAAAAATCTTTTGTTTGATAGAATATTCATTATGGTGAAGTGAATTCCAAAATTTGTAGTAAACTTAAAATTCCTGAATTTCCCCAGGATTAGCAGAAATTTCACAGTTATTTGCTAATAGAAGAATACATAAAATAATCAAATTTTTATGTCATTGATATTGTACACAGTGATGTGTAGTGAAACCTGATGGAAAATTGTTTTAAATTATCTTTTATACCTATATTGTCTTGAATATAAGAAAATTTAGATGAAAAAGCAAACAATATCATTAGAAAATGCTTTTTACTGACAGTTATTCCCATGATCATAAAAAGATTACTAAACCATTAAAATGCACACACACACCCATCTTCCCACTGTCAAAGTCCTACCAAGATGGCATCCACTTTTTAATTATTCAGAGGTCCCTTGATAAATCGCGCCCTTGTTTATTCTGCAGTCTTATAAGTTTTTGTACAGGAGAATATGATAGCCTTTATGTACCGTTTCTGTCAGTATACATGAGGACTGCAACTACTGGTTGTTTTTGTATATAATTATTTTATCCTTTTCCCTACCAGCTATATTAGATAACTATATAAAGGAAAGAGGAGAATGGTAATTTTTAGATTTTACCCTGAATTATGTACTTAACATGAGATTATTATTGCTGAGGTATAAAGTGAAACATAGTTCAATAAATAAATTTCCATCTTTATTGGTGGTAAATAATTTTCAGATAACATTTATGAAGAATAATCAGAAATGAGAATCTTTAACTTTATGCTCCTTTAAGCTAATTAAATAATTATTTCTTATTCCACACAAAGTCAGCTAAAATACATACAAGCTTTCATGACAAAACAAGTATTGCTTGGATTTACCTGTGAAATTTTAAAAGTACCCAATTCATACAGGGTACTGTCATCTATAAGTCTTGATACAGTAGTATTGTTTATCTATAAGTCTCTACACAGGAGAATTGTGTATCTACAAGTCATTACACAGGAGCACTGTGTATTTATAAGTATTTACACAGAAGCACTGTGTATCTATACAGGAGAATGAAATCACTCATGTCTGTCTGTATATAATTCTTGATGTCATTTCGTCCCTCGATATTAGATAATCATCAAAAGAAAATAGGAAGGTGGAACTTTTCAGATTATACTGATACATTTACAACAGTTTCCAGAGCAACACTGTAAGTGGTTGTACAAAATGGTGATTGAAACTATAAGGTACATTTAATCTTTGTGATTTTTAGAATAATCTTTGGTGTTGAGATAATTATGTTTAACAGAGTTTTACTGAATTTTCTGAGAAATAATCTTGATATTTCACTGGGTGAAAATATATCAATTTTTCAATGCCTGTCATTAGATGGATAATATTATAGTCATGGAAGTTAGTCTTAGATGCTTACATATCTGAGATGTAAATATGGCCACCTCCTGTTAAAAATCCATCAAGTTAAAATCTAACTAAGAATAAATTATTTGTTCTTATTAATGTGGTACTATACTTTTTTTTTTTTAAACTGTTTATATTTTCTGTATGAATATTCACAAATTACAGCAGAACAAATGGTAAACAACTGACAGCACATGGGATCCAGTAAGAAATCTGCTACTAAAAATAAGGGACATCTTGCTAGCCAATAGGTTTCTCCATAAAGTAAAAAGATTGTTATGAGTGAATATTGGATATATTTCATCTCGTTGGTTAGAAACGTAAGTATTTTCACATATAATTTTAAAGAAACCAAATGCTTCAGTAGTATGTACAACATGGAAATGCACACACACACATATTTATACACAATACATAGCATACAAATAGCTGATGTTTCATAGCAATTTGAATTATAATCTTATCATAAACAGTGTATATTGTGTTTGTCAAAGCATACATCTTGTCATTGTTTAAACGTTTCCTTCAGACAGTTTCTGGATAATTTGAAAATTGAAATTATTAACTTGTATGAACAATACCTTTTTATTCTGTGGTAACTTGATTCAGAAATAACTGTGCTGAATGCAGTGTTGACAGAGAAAAAAAAAAATATTTGGCCTGAAAAGAAATTCCCCTGATGAATGCAGTGTGGTGCCTGTGAGAGCAGACAGTTAGTTCTGACAAGAAATGGCCCAGCTAAATGTGTAGTGTCCGAGAGAGCACATAATTAGTTCTGACCTGAAATGGTCAAGCTAAATATGGTGTAGTTTCTGAGAAAGCACAATTGTTTCTGACAAAAAATGGCGCTGCTAAATATGGTGTAGTGTCCGAGAGAGCACATAATTAGTTCTGACAAGAAATGGCGCTGCTAAATGTGGTGTAGTGTACGTAAGAGCAATTAATTAGTTCTGACAAGAAATGGTCCTGCTAAATGTGGTGTAGTGTCTGCAAGAACACATAATTAGTTCTGACAAGAAATGTCCAGGCTGAATGTGGTTTGGTGTCTTAGAAAGATATGGTGAAGCTGAATGTGGTGTACTTGCCCGAGAGTCCATATTATGCAATGTAGTGCCCTGTCTGAGAAAGCAACTTACATGGGCTTTGGACATTGTTTTATTTCTGTCTTTTTTCTTATTAATAAGTAATCTGCATTGTATCTATTACTGGAGAAGTAATTCAATTGGAATGTCATACTTGATTAATTAATTCAATGAGAAAATATCTGAATATGAATACATATTTATATATAATCACTTTGCATATATTAAATATTCTTTTTCTTAGTAGTGAAAATGTGCATTATTTTTTCTGCACTACCTGATGTTTGTTGAATCTATATTTTTTACAGCCTGTTCACCAGTAGCTATCCTCCCTTCTAACTCCACCTGTTACCACAAAATATCTCTTCTATTCTAGGGGTACTGCTGAGATTGCTGCTCCTACAACTATTATTATTCCTTCCTTTGTCATGGTTCTAACAGGATTACCAATCCTATAATTACTACTATTTCTTCCTTTCTAATGGCACTACTAGAATTACCACTCCTACTATTACTACTATTTCTTCCCTTCTAATGGTACTGCTAGGATTAACACTCCCACAATTATTTCCCTTTCTTTCCTTCTAATTGTACTAGGATTACCTCTCCTACTATTACTTCTAAAAGAAACCGTGCAATTAACAAAGTATATAGTCACAAAATAATAATAATAATAATAATAATAATAATGATGATATTGATGATGATGATAAATCAATCAATAAATAAATAAATGGAGATATTATTGTGAATATGGTTAAGGTAAATGCCTGTCATTGTTAAAGGAAGTAATACATGTATCAAACAGGAAGAAGAAATATGAAAATCGCATATACATGTATTTATTGATTCCGAAAATAATTTATCTCTACCTCATTTATCACAATCCCATATGTTCATTGATAGGAGCAGTCCCTTTACAATCAGTAAGTCAGTAGTTTTTCCTTCTTTTTAAAAATAATGTCATGGTCAATTAGATACCCCTATCAGCAACTTGCAAACACAATATTCTCTAGGCATGACAAAGTTATAGCACATGAAAATATTACAATGATTTTATGTCACAACTTTTATAGACCATGAAAACAGAATTCTCAAATAATTACGTATGACTCAACTTTAATAGTGTCACAGTAGCTAATTTATACACTGCAAAGCATGAAAAGCATGTAACTGTATCATTACATAATCAATTAAAATTTTTAAAACGTCTATGTACCCTCTACTTAATAAATGTATCAAATTCTTTTCATGTTTTTTTTAATTCTCTCTCTTTTCAATTAGATTTAGTAATGATTCATCTCTGAAATATTCTTCCCTTGGCAAATTTTATATTTTGGTTGCTACAACAGCATGTGTACTAAATACAGACTTGTCAACAACCCTCTATAACCTGTGCTCAAAAAACAAGATGACCATATGCATGAGACCTGTCTAAATCTTTCATTAGTACACTGTTCTGCTGAGATCTATTTCTGGATGGGCGTATGTTTGAGGCCTGTCTAACCTTATATACCCCCATAAAACTGCTAGTAAAAAAATGAATGGCTCTATGCCAAGGACATGTCTAATTTTATATGGGGGCCCCCTTTTCCTCGTAACTACTTGTGAACAGCTGGATGGCTATATACCCGAGACCTTTCAAAGTCTTATAAGGATCCCACTTCTTCTGAGAACTAGTTGTCTAAGCAAGCTGGCCCTATGCCTGAATCCTGTCTAAATCTTGTATGGACCTTTCTTCCAATGAAAAATACTAGTCAAAACTGGATGGCCCTGTGCCTGAGGCATGTCTACATCTTATATGGGTCCCTCTCAAAGAAAAAATGCCTAAGGCCTGTCTAAATTTTATATGGGTCCCTTATTATTCTGAGAATTACTTGTAAACATCGCATGGCCCTATGCCCAATGCCTGTCTTAATCTCTTCCACTGAGAACTAGTTCTCAAAATAGATGACTCTGTGTCTCAAGCCTGTCTAAATGTTATGTGGACCCCTCTTCCAATGAGAACTACTACTCAAAGCTTTTAGTTAATGTTAATTCATATGTGCAGTTATAGTTGCTTGTTACCAATTTTTTCTACTGAAAGATCATTGTTGATTAGGTCCTGTGTTTCTTACACAAAGATCGTCGTTGATTAGGTCCTATGTTTCCTACAGAAAGTTCACTGTTGATTAGGTCCCGTTTCCTACAGAAAGATCATTGTTGATTGAGTCCTATGTTTCCTACAGAAAGATCATTGTTGATTAGGTCCTACGTTTCCTACAGAAAGATCATTGTTGATTAGGTCCTACGTTTTCTACACAAAGATCGTTGTTGATTAGGTCCTATGTTTCCTACAGAAAGATCATTGTTGATTAGGTCCCGTTTCCTACACAAAGATCATTGTTGATTAGGTCCTATGTTTCCTACACAAAGATCATTGTTGATTAGGTCCTATGTTTCCTACACAAAGATCATTGTTGATTAGGTCCTATGTTTGCTACAGAAAGATCATTGTTGATTAGGTCCTATGTTTGCTACAGAAAGATCATTACTGATTGAGTCCTATGTTTGCTACAGAAAGATCATTGTTGATTAGGTCCTGTTTCCTACAGAAAGATCATTGTTGATTGAGTCTTATGTTTCCTACAGAAAGATCATCATTGATTAGGTCCTGTGTTTCCTACAGAAAGATCATTGTTGATTAGGTCCTATGTTTCTTATACAAAGATCATTGTTGATTAGGTCCTGTTTCCTACAGAAAGATCATTGTTGATCGAGTCCAATGTTTCCTAGAGAAAGATCATTGTTGATTAGGTCCTATGTTTCCTACACAAAGATCATTGTTGATTAGGTCCTATGTTTCCTACACAAAGATCATTGTTGATTAGGTCCTATGTTTCCTGCACAAAGATCATTGTTGACTGAGTCCTGTATTTGCCACAGAAAGATCATTGTTGATTTAGTCCTGTTTCCCACAAAAAAGATTATTGATAATCGAGTCTTGTTTTCCACAGAAAGAGCATTTTGGGTTGGGTACTTCGTTTCCTGTTGACTGTGTCTTTAAAGTTCTACTTATATGTAACCACAAAATCCATGAAAATTTGTACAGAAAATGGTGAATTTACAGCAATATACAGAAATACTTTCGAGAAAATGATTCCTACCATCAGCATGTGACAAAAAGTTTTAAAATGTTTTCTGGAAAAATACCTGGTGCCATTCACTATATGTCATCTTTGATACACAATTTGATGTATGTCCTAAGGCACTGATCATGTGTAAACTACAACCCAATGACTTTCGTCTTTTCCTGAAATGTGAGACTATTGCTGGTAAACCATGTTCACATGCAAGCTAGCACCCAATCATTTTCATCAGGCACTTGTTATCTTTGTGGAAATTAAGGTGCCAAAATTTTAGGACAACAAAATAATTAAAATTATAGAGATATCAGATAATATGTTACATTTTACTGAATTTTAAGCACAAAAAATTTACAAGACCAAATTCTATAATTTTGATGGTTTATTTATGTTGAATGAGCCATGTTTTCCAACGCCTTTCACAAATGATGCTGCACCTAAAAGAAGGAAAAAAATGGTGTTAAAAACTGCATATTATATCATTTACTGCCACAAATTCTGGCATTCAGTCAACAAGAAAGCAATGTTAACTTGCATGCATGCTGGAATACTGCAGTATGTTATATTTGCTCAAGTATAACAATTTATCCATGTAAATCTGGGACCATTTTATTTGTTGTACCGATGATTTCAAACTGTCAATATACATCTGGATCTGAGGACTCATTATGTACCAGCAGATCAGGGTGAATGTTATTTGTTGCATTTATGAGTTCAAACTAACAGTTATGGGACATTTCATAACAGTTGAATATCATGAATGTTTTAGTTAGAATTAAAACTGATCCCTAGATGTTAGTCATTACTTGATAGTTCACAGTGAAGAATGCATATGACCATGCTGCTAGGTCAGTCAGGGTGTTGAGTGCAAAAAAACAAGATAACAAGAAAAGAAATGCGACTGTACCATTTATCAATAAGTATCACAACGCATAAAATTTATTAATATGTATAAAAAAAACTTAAAATTTATCAATATGTATCATAATACTTAAAATATATCAATAAGTATCATAACACATGAAAGCTATTAATATGTTTAAACACTTCATATCGTGATATATCTCTGTTGATGTGACTCTAAACATTACATCCATTTGGGCTATCAGATTTGGGTCACTGATACTCTAATCTGGGTGGACACATTATAAAAGCAATTATTCTGGACTGTAATGCTTGTAATTTATTTTTGTATCCATCATTTTTCTCATACATGATGACAATTTCAAAATTATAATATTTAAAAAATATTATTCTTTTTAATGAGGATTTATAACTTTACAAATTTTGATACAGAGCAATAAGTTGAAAAGCAAAAATACTTTTATTTATTAATATTTATATACCTTAAAAAATATATATCATAAAGTTTGCAAACAACTGCGGGCAACACTGGATTCTTAGAAATTTTGATACAATACCTGGTATAGCTTCATCTTGGATCACTTTCATGCCATTTTTAAATTCATATTGTAAAGCTGCATCCCAAGACTCTGCATCAAAGGCTGAATAGTAGGCCGACCTCCTGTCTACATTCATACAATGCTGTGGAAATTTGGCTATTTCTTGTGCCAGCTTAAGAGATTGTCCTAGAGCTGTGATTAAAAAGGAACAATGAAAGTAAAATAGCACTAGACAAAAACTGAATATTTCATACAGTTTAGTAATCATCTGGGAAATTTAATAACCAATGGGTATCATGGCTACCACTAATGGGAACACATAAATGAGTAACCATTCCTGGGAAATGAAACTTTATCATTACATTCGTACAACTGTACACCCCCCCCGAAACATATTTATATTTATGCCAATTCATTAATAGAATATCCACAATGTGATGAAACTCAGAAACGATCAGATATAGTCTGCCATTAGAGTTGCTATCGTTGTATATTTTTAAAGACAGCTGAAAGAAAGAAATAAACTTCATTCGTAATTACAGTCATAAGGGACAAACTTTTGCCAGCAAGATATATAGATAGCACAAATGTACAAGTAAACAAGACAGAAATTTAAATGAATAGATTACATTAGGCCAAGGGAGATAACTCTGCAATATAGCATTAGACTGTTTCAATTTCACGTGTACCACTGTATAAATTGTTTTCATACGTCAGACCCTGGTTAATCTGGAATGTATATCTGATTAACAAGTTGGGCATTATGTCAAACAAAATTAGTGTGAAAACAATACAAGAAATGTACAACTTCTACAAAAAATATTGCCTCATGAAGTTTAATACATAAATATATAATGAACTGCAGAGACCTGAATATGGTATCTTTATTGGAACATAAAGATAGTGAAGACACCGATATGAATACAGGCAAACCTGTCAATAGCGATCGCTCATGGGAAATGGAAAAACTGGCTTTTGCACATAGGTGACTGCTGTATACAGTTTGACCGTTAAAACTGATTTCTGAACAAATACCATGCATCGAACATCAGTCATTACTATTATCATTTTATTATCAAGCTTTATTTATTTGTGCTGTAAAACAAAATCATAATTACAGGTATATATTGTTCTCTCTCAGATTTATGTTCCACACATGATTACTTTACTTTGCTCACTTTAATCCATGCTAGAAATGAAATCAAACCAACTTAAAAATAAACACCCATCTTAGTTTGTTCACGCTATAAAAACATTATCTGCATTAGTCAATTGATAAAAACTACTTCGCTTTCAAAATTTGTATATTGATGCCTTTGAGTTACAATGTCAACATGACTGGAGTTAGGAGTATGAGCAAGATAAGAACTGTTTGCACATCGATTTACATGATAATTCCTTATCTAAACAATGCCTTTCTCATGAAGCAAAAATTCAGTTTGTGTAGAACGAATAGTGAATGTAGATACACTCTACTGACCGCTAAAGGCAGGGAGAAACCACTGTTTGATTAAGAAACACCTTGCTATTCAAGGATGATGACTGTTAAATAAAGGACATTTATGTAGGAAATTGGCCGTGCTGAAAATCAGAATGGCCATTGTGAACATGTGACTGTTGGGTATGGGTGACCGCTAGGACAGGTTTTACAGTAATAGGGATATAAGGATTTGTGGAGACACCTACAAAACAGCGATATATTGAGTTGTGGAGACACCAACATCAAGAATAGGGATACAAGGAGCTGTGGAGACACCAACAAAAAAAGGGATACAAGGAGTTGTGGAAACACGAACATAACTAAAAGGAATATAAGGAGTTGTGGAAACACCAACATAACTAATAGGGATATAAAGAGTTGTGGAGACACCAACAAAAAAATGGGATACAAGGAGTTGTGGAGACACCAACATAAACAATGGAGATATAAGGAGTTGTGGAGATGCCAAAACAATATTTTGGTGCCGTTTGATGTCTTAAAGCACAGCAACACAAGTAGGTTATATAGACTGAAGGCAATTGGTGTAAAGCGCCCTGCCCAAGGACACACCATGACAGCTGCCATTAGTCACAACTATTCTACGTCCCCAAACCATTAAATGGTCATGAGTCAATGAATCATATTGTGAGTCTGGTACCATTAGAGGGTCATGAATCACTGTAGCATATAGGGAGACTGATACCATTACATGAATCACTGAACCATATAGTGAGATTGGTACCATTAGAAGATCACGAATCACTGAAGCATATTGTGAGTCTTGTGCCATGAGAGGGCCATGAATCACTGAAGCATATAGTGACACTGGTACCATTAGAGGGTCATAAATCAATGAAGCATATAGTTAGAATGGTACAATTAAAGGTCATGAATCACTGAGGCATATAGTGAGACTGGTACCATTACAGGGTCATGAATCACTGAATCATGTAGTGAGACTGGTACCATTAGAGGGTCATGAATCACTGAAGCATATAGTGAGTATGATACACTAACCAACAAGCTGCCATGGCTCTTGACTCCGTTACTGAAGCCCCTTCTACATCCCCAGGCCCACAGAGGGCATTTTGATGTCCCAACAACTTTGCTACGAAAATGTTTTATTGCATTGCAAATATATGCCAACCTGTTCCTGTAGCAACAACTCTATTGGCTAGTCCCATTTCAAGTGCTTCTTTTGCCCCAACTGGTCTGCCAGTCAGGATTAGGTCAAGAGCACGAGACAGTCCTATCAGCTTGGGAAGTCTGATAGTACCTCCATCTATGAGGGGCACACCTGTAACAAAAAAGAATAACAATATATTTTCCATTGATTGGCTTGGTGTTTTGTTTTATAGTACAGAAACACAAATAAACTATTTTATGCCTCGGTAACTGGAATAAAGTGCCCTGCCCAATGACACACCACACAGGCTGATGAAATCATATAAATTCAATCCTACACCCTTTTGATCATGAATCTGTTAAGCACATCATGGCATCTGTCTTAGTGGTAGTGTTAGCAATGAAAAAAAAAAAAATCAAGAATTATCACTCATGTAACATAAGCAATGAACCATTGATTTTAACTGGCTCAAGATATTTTCTATATCTTTTATGAACAATATAATTTTTGCATACTTGGAAATGGTTAAGTTGCTTGTATCATGGACAATGTCATTTTTGCATACTTGCTTGTTTACACTGACAACTTTTCAGTGGAGGTTTTAGAAAGATCAACTGATTTGTTAACATTATTTATCATTTTTCTTTGGTGGGGACTTCAGACAGATTGCCTGGTATTCAATTTCTCATTAATCATCATGATTCATGAGTAGATGCAATGGAAGCTAATGACCACAGTACATGATTCTTGATTGGTTATCTAAACTTGCTTCTGATTCACTGAATCACCTACTCACCAATGGCAATAAGGTTTACAAGTAAGGCATTGTATGTTGGTAAAAAATAGTCAAACCATTAATAAGTGCATTGCTGTGTCCTCACCCAAATAAAAGGGCCAGACTTTGTTTTAGACATGTCAAAAATAAAGAATAAATCTCCTGAACAGTGATATACTGATAAATGCTGGTGGCAATGTTGTTTACTACAATGTACAAGGTCACATTTCAGTTATTCAAGATATTTAAACAACTAATAGCACTTATCCTACAAGAATATATATATATATATATATATATATATATATATATATATATATATATATATATATATATATATTAATGTATGAATCAGATTCTGATGTTGAAATAATTGATAATCTTAAGGCCCAAAATGTTTTTTGCTACATTTTTCACATCATTATCTGGCAGAAAGCCACAGAAGTAATGCACATAAATGATACACCATGGACCCACTAAGGCAGCCAACTACAGAATTCATGCACATAAATGTAGCAGTCAGTAATCAGCATGTGTGGAAATTTTCTGGACTGCCTGAATTTAGAAAAGCATCAGGACAATTATCCTGGGCCTAGTCTGAACCATGTGAAACACTGATAATGGTTAGGATATAAACACTTTTATCAGAGTGACCATTCTTTAGATTGCTTCATCATTATGGTCGATATAATTTTATACGGTCGACAAAACTTAAACACTAATTTAATCCACCAGGGTCTTAGTCAGATGTACAAATTCTACATTGTAATAAATGGTGAGGCAATTCTTATAATACATAATTTACACAATGTCTGTGTACAAATTCTACATTGTAATAAATGGTGAGGCAATTCTTATAATACATAATTTACACAATGTCTGTGTACAAATTCTACATTGTAATAAATGGTGAGGCAATTCTTATAATACATAATTTACACAATGTCTGTGTACAAATTCTACATTGTAATAAATGGTGAGGCAATTCTTATAATACATAATTTACACAATGTCTGTGTACAAATTCTACATTGTAATAAATGGTGAGGCAATTCTTATAATACATAATTTACACAATGTCTGTGTACAAATTCTACATTGTAATAAATGGTGAGGCAATTCTTATAATACATAATTTACACAATGTCTGTGTACAAATTCTACATTGTAATAAATGGTGAGGCAATTCTTATAATACATAATTTACACAATGTCTGTGTACAAATTCTACATTGTAATAAATGGTGAGGCAATTCTTATAATACATAATTTACACAATGTCAATATATGTACAAATTCTACATTGTAATAAATGGTGAGGCAATTCTTATAATACATAATTTACACAATGTCTGTGTACAAATTCTACATTGTAATAAATGGTGAGGCAATTCTTATAATACATAATTTACACAATGTCAATATATGTACAAAATATTTACAAAATCCATATTCATATTTCCATCATTAGGTTCTCATCTTCATAACCAAAATTCAAAATTCCTGTTAAAATATGTACAAAACCGGACTTTTTCCTCACACGCAACAATACTGGAAAACAAATAAAAAATTGTATTTTATTTTTCAGTAATTTATAGATTGCAAATAAAGAAAGACTGCACTGTTTAATATTATTTATACAACATTTCATACTTAAATATTGAGACTATTCTTCAGCTTACGAAAAGGAATCAAGTCACACTGGATGTCCTTGTGTTGTTTCAATGATTATTCTTTCTGGATTACTTTGGAACTAGCATCCTTACAGTACATGCTACCATGGTGGATGGATGACTTTGGAAATAGCATCCATACAGTACATGCTACCATGGTGGAGTAGGATTATTAAAGCTATTTTAAATGGCATGGAAAAAAATGACAAATTTTTACTTTGTAACCCCATCGATCGAGAAATATGGTTGCCAACTTTTCCATAGTGTGTGTGTGTCTGTGTGTGTGTGACCCCAACACTAAATTATGACAACATATGTAACAGTGTCAAATCATTATCTTGATCATAATACTAAGAAGAGATTTTTATGAGTAACACATTTACCAGTACTTGCATTTGTAGATGAATTATTTGTAGATGGATATGCAGGGTTCCATTTTCTTTAAATATAAAAAACATTCATGAGTCTTAATATATTCACAATAAATAATAATATATAATCTAACCACAATTAATAATATATAATCATCAATAAATCATAATAAATAATCTATCAATATATGTAATTTGATTAGTAAGCATTACTGCACCATACATATCTGACAAAACTGGATGTTATGTGAGATGGAAAGACTCGACAAGATACAAGTACATTTCACAATACATTTCGCGAGACACAAATACTTGTCATAATAAAACTACATACCAAGACTTGTCATGGTATAATTGTATACAGAGTTTGGGACACAAGCATTTATCATGATACAACTGCATACCAAGTTTCATGGGACAAAACACTTGTCATGATAAAACTACATACCAAGTTTCATGGGACAAAACACTTGTCATGATACAACTACATACCAAGTTTCATGAATAGTTATGCTGAGGAGAATGATTGTTGGAGATTGAATGGCTGAATGACATCAAAATTAATGACCAATCAGATGACAGAGTTTGAATGTCTGTCATGAAAACCCTGAAAATTCAGATGTCATGCATTGATTACCTGATATGAAATCACAGAATTTTATTGGCTAATGTCCAATCATCGACCAATCAGAAGTTAAAATTTTGAGATAAGTCTGAGTCTAAGACTTCTTTATAACCTTGGGACCTGATGATTATGACAGTCCTTTGAATGGCAACATTTCTTGTCATCAAGCTGTTAAAAACTGGATTGTCACCATATGAAAATGATAGAAACATCATCTGAAATGAAGCTAGAGTCGAAGATGGAGATAAATGGGATGCATGGTTTGTTTGCTACCCTGTACTTGATGATACCAAGTCAGTAGAAAACTTAACCTTCTTTCCATGCAAGCACCTCTTCCAGCAAGTTCCCTACTAATCATTCCATACAATGGGTCAATGACAAATAAGACTACCAACAAAGGACACTTGTTCCTGTGGCATATAATATTAAATGCCCACACAGAGATCTACGACATGACCTTCTAAATCTCTGGCACACAATGTTAAATGCGCATAATCTGTCATTGCCAGATGACCTTCTAAAACCGGACATTAGCCTATGATAACTACGATTTGGATAACGACCCATACACCAAACCTCCTGCAGAAAATGTCCATTACAGCTGACTCCTCAATAACCCTGAGGTCACACATCAATGCTAGTTCTAAGCCTCCAGCAAGATTCCTACTTACTTGGTATCACTCCATACACTGGATCAATGACAAATAACACTACTAATAAAGGACGCTTGTTCCTGTGGCATATAATGTTAAATGCCCATACACTATCATTGCCACACGACATTCTAAATATGTGGTATATAATGTTAAATTCCCATAAACTCATTGCCACATGACCTTCTAAAACTGTGGCACATAATGTTAAATGCCCCTACACAGACATTGCCACATGAAATTCTAAAACTGGCAAATATTTTTAAATGCCCATACACTGTCATTGCCACATGACATTCTAAAATGGTGGCATATAATATTAAATGCCCATACACAGACATTGCCACATGACTTTCTACACTTGAACATTAGCCTATGATAACCAAGATCTGGATAACTGTTCATACCAAATCTCCTGCAGAAAATGCCCATTATGGCTGACTCCTCCATGACCCTGAGGTCACACATCAATGCCAGTTCCATGCCTCCAGCAACTGCATATCCAGACACAGCTGCAATGATTGGCTTGGATGTCAGAAGTCGAGAGGGACCCTTAAATAAAATCAGATAATGGTTACCTGTACTGCTTTGGAATTTTTATGCTAGAAATTGATAGTAAATTCATTTCATTATATACTATAACACACACACACACACACACACACACACACACACACACAAAAGAAATGAAAATTCAGTCAACTGTTTTAATAATAATAATAATGACTTCTTTGTACAGCGCATAATCTTTAGAAGCTCTAAGCGCTTTACAACATTTGATAACACTTAAAAACCATATATAATGATATGATTACAAAAATAAAAACAAACACCATGAAATTAGAAAACAGAAAACATGCTGAAAATATTTAAGGTAATGAAACGTTATTAGGTCTTTAAGTCTGTTCTTGCAGTTGAAATAGGTGAGTTTTAAGAGCGCTCTTGAATGACGTCACTGTGTCTTTGTGTCTGAGTTCAGTCGGCAATTTGTTCCACATTGCTGGGCCCTGGTATGCAAAAGAACATTGTCCATATGACTTCATTTTCATAGTGGGAATATTGAGAATACGCGTGTCAGAAGAGGAGCGTAAGTATCTTGCTGGTGTGTACACATGGGTGAGGTCGAATAGGTATGTTGGACTGGAGCCCGTCAGTGAAACATAGCACAGAGAACAAATTTTGTGTTTAATTCTGGATCGAATGGATAGCCAGTGTAGGGTACAGAGCAGGGGGGAGGCGTGCTCTGATTGTGGTACTCTAAGGATGATCCGGACAGCTGTGTTTTGAACTTTTTGAAGTTTCTGGAGTAGATATTGAGACGAACCTGACAAAATTGAGTTACAATAGTCCAGTCTTGAAAGTACTAAGGAACACACAAGTGTTTTAGTGGCATCAACTGAAAGATACTTGCGAATGGAGCTGATGTGTCTCAGCCCAAGATATGCAGCCTTGCATATATTCATGACATGTTGGTGCAATGAGAGAGTGCTGTCGAGAGTAACACCTAGGTTTCATATTGACTGTGTGAATTTGATGTTGGTGTTGCTGATATTTATCGTTTGAGGTAAACGATGTGAATGAGAAAAGTTTTTGTGTTGTAATCAGAATGGCTTCAGTTTTATCATCATTCATCCGCAGCTTGTTACATGTCATCCATGATTTCACATCGGAAATGCACCTCTCTACACCTTGGATGGTAGTTTCAACTTCAGTTAGGTGGCTAGATTTGTATATATGGGTGTCATCAGCGTACAATTGGCGAGACACTGGATGATGATCTATGACACCTGAGAGTGGCTGAGTGTATAGAATGAAGAGAACAGGTCCAAGAACAGACCCACTGTGCAACACCTCAACATAGATCAACTGGGCTGGAGTGTTTTCCATTTGCAGACACAATTTGTGTCCTGCTGACCAAGTAGGACTTGAACCACGGTAAGGCTGTATCATGAATGCCAAATACATGCTGGAGACAGTGAAGTAATATATCATGGTCTATTGTGTCAAATGCTGCAGACAAGTCAAGGAAGGTGAGGACTGTAATCTTTCCGCTATCCAAAGCAGAGAGAAGGTCATTAACTACTTTCAGAAGAGTAGTTTCAGTATTGTGGCATGGGCGATATGCAGACTGTACATTGCTAAAAAGACTGTTTGAAATTAGATGAGATACAAGTTGGGATAGAACAACTTTTTCTAAGATTTTGACATGAATGGGAGATTAGAAACTGGGCGGTAGTTCTTTAAATTGTTATGATCGAGTGTTGGTTTCTTCAGCAGAGGCTTTACAATGGCAGTTTTGAAAAATGATGGGAATTCCCCAGATGAGAGAGAGGTATTAATAACATCAGTTAGTGAAGGCAATATTTGATCTATGCACTCAAGCAGCAGTGATGTTAGAATCGGATCAAGTTCACATGACTTTGGTGCACTTTTCATCACGATTGTACGTACTAAATCCATAGAGACAGGCTCAAATGCTGCTAACTGTTGCCGCTGAAATTCTGTATCACAACTGTATGGTGATGATGAGTCAATTGAAATTGTGTTGTCAAGCTTATCTCTAATGGTTTGTACTTTGTCATGGAAGAAATTTGCAAACAGGTCTGGAAGGTCGACTGGAGAGAGGGTAGTTGGAAGTGGTGCACATTTGTTCCTTGACATTAGCTTGTTAGTAATCTCGAATAACTCTTTGCAGCTGGAACTTTCCATGATCTTAGTACTGTAATGGGCAGATTTCACTGCATGGACTATGTTTGTGACATTCTTCTTAGCGGCTTCATAGATTTACTCATGAATAGTGAGTCTGGTGGAAAGCCAAAGCCTCTCAGCTTTACAGTGGTCACTTTTAGCAGTGCGAAGCTGGTCCCTAACACTGCTATACCATGGAGAACACTTTTGAATTGATACTCTGCACTTGGTTGCTGGGGCATGTTTGTCAAGCAATGAACGCAGGCACTTATCAAGTTGTTCTGCTGTAGGAGGTAACCAAGTTTTTAGGTTTGCTTGGATGTCATGCATTAGTTGGGTTCTATTTATCATACGGAGGTTTCTCTTAGTAGCAAATAAAGGTGGAGGGTTAGGGACTGATACGTCAAGATGGCATATAATGCAGAGGTGATCTGATACAAGTTCGTGGGACACCAGGGAGGACTGTAGGAATATTACAAATCAAGTCTATGAAGAATCCTGTCTAAAATGTGACCGTGTTTATGGGTGGGTTGGCTAACTGACTGTTTGAGGATTAAAACGTGAATGGAATCTAAGAGTTTTGATGTGTATGGGTTTCCAGGACAGTCAAAGTGAAAGCTGAAATCTCCAAGAATAATCAGCTGCCACCTATCGAATTTCCATACTCCAGGAGATTTGGAAACTGCTCCAAGAAAAATTCAGTCAGCTTGTTTTTTCTACTAGGAGAAGGGTGGTAAAGGCAGAAAAAAATGGACTGACCTTTGTTCCAGTGTGAGTGTGGTTTCATGCAATTCTTTCTTATAACCTTGACCCTTCACCTTTTAATGCAATCATAACCATACTTTTTTCAAGCTGCTAGTGAACCTATGAAAATGCACAAATATTCATGAACAAGACATGAAATAATTGCTGACTGCAAACCAATAAATGATACAGGCAGAACTGCATGACATGGCATGTAGAAAGACATTGTGGTCAAGCATTATATTGAATTCTGCAATGGGTTACTACGCCAAGTTACCTCAAGAATAAATTCAGGCAGAAGATCCCAAATTTTCAAAACAAGAGTCCCACCTTACACAGACTGACTCTCTACTGCCCTTCCCTACCCCACCACAAATTGGTGGGATCCATAAAAAGTCAATTTCTTATCTCCTTCCATATTCTTTTTCAATGCCAAGTTTGAAATCAAGTCATAATTCATTAGTATAAATACTGCAGGTCTGAATTTCATCCTTTTCATTTAGGTTTGGTTATTTAGGGTCAAGGAAACTGGAGTACAGTGCCATGCACTAGCTGATCCTGGCTGACCTGATGGTATGGTATGAAGCTCAACTCAAACCCTTCATTGAGAAGTTGTCATGCTAACCACTAAACCACTGCAACTATTATGTGTAGGAAATCTCTCAGTGACAATTCCAAGATGATAATCTCTACCAAATGAATAGCAACAAGAGACCTAAGCTGGATTGAGATCACTCATCTGTAACTGACATTGCTGTCCTGATTAATCATCTAGCTGACATTGCTGTCTTGATCATTCATCTAGCTGACATTGCTTTCTTGATCACTCACCTAGCCAATGTTGCTGTCTTGATCACTCATCTAGCTGACATTGCTTTTTTGATTATTCATCAGACTGTCATTGTTGTCTTGATCACTCACCTAGCTGACATTGCTGTCTTGATCACTCTTCTAGCTGACATTACAGTCTTGATCATTTCTTTCCATCTTGATCACTCATTCAGCTGACATTACTGTCTTGATCATTCCTTGCTGTCTTGATCATTCATCAGAGTCCATGGCACATCAAATATTGAAAGGCCTCTATACCAGGATACTTTCTGTCAGAATTGTCGTAATAAACAGCAGATCAGCGCATTTTGAAATTGGAATGACCTTCATGCCAGGATGTTTCTTTCAAATTTGTCTGAATTCTTTTGGGTGGCTTTTGAGAAGATGCGAAGGATTTTCTACTTAGTTGGAGATCAAACCATTATGTTTATTTCGGACCAACTAGATAACATTAGAAATATTTCAGAGAAAACCCCATCTGACTTAAGAGAAAGCAACAAGCCATGGTGCCCTTTTCTTTTAGGACATGAAGTGATTTAGAGAAAATCCTTTGTGGATACTAATGTCTATTCAAGAGCAGGGGCTGAAGATAAGGTCCAGGGCAAGTGGATCCTTGTTAGTGGCAAGTCCTTGACTTATTCTGGCAGGTCCAGGGCAAGTGGATCCTTGTTAGTGGCAAGTCCTTGACTTATTCTGGCAGGTCTTCAAATTATAGTGAATGGTCATGTAACTGTATTCATCTGTTTTTATTTTGAGACACATGTATAAAGCAGAATGTAATAATAGATAATTACGCATTGTGATTTATTCAAAATATTGTGATTCTAATATATCAAAATATTACACTCTGGTTTCATATTTTTTGTACCTCTGACCACATCCCCACTTTTCAACATCACTGCTATTCCATCAGTGGTTGGCTTGATGTGGAGAAACCAAACTTGAATAAAATCATGATGAATCATTCACTTGCATTCTTCAAAAGTTCTCTTAACCTCTCACTGTATATCTAGTGGTGCAAGACCATAAAACAGACCGCATATCCAGTGGTGTGCAACAATTAGAACAGACTGCATGTCAGGTGGTGTGAAACAATTATAACAGACTGCATATCAGGTGTTGTGAAACAATTAGAACAGATAGCATATCAGGTGG
>JAECUM010036651.1:0-33941 GCA_016617855.1 Megalonaias nervosa | reverse complement strand
ACTCGGCCAGTTAACATCTGACATTCCTCTACCGTATATGTAAAGTTTAATTACCATGATTAAATTAAAAGAAGGAATAAAACAAAATATACCATGCAGTATATGTGCCCCCAAAAAACTAATTCAGAATAAATATTTTCATTCAGTAAACAGTGTTACATGCCTTAAGACTTAAACCTAAGCAAAGGTGGGACATAAAACGTGGGAAAAACAGTTGCCACATGTACGGTAACTTGTGACTGCAGATTTGAACTGTCAAAATGAAGTCCTATCGTAAGTTACAACAAAATAGGGCATCTTTTATTTGCCAATCAATTGCTGGTGCTTACATACACACACTGTCGAACCTGGTTTCTTTCAAGTATGTCCGAAGGGCAGTCCTTTTCATAAGATAAATACAAGGATAAGGATTAATTGTTAATTAGTCACACTGGCTTTATTGCTTGTGTAGACCTACTTAAGCAAAAACTTTAGCTATTTTGCAGTTTAGCCACAGCTGACCAGAATATGAAAAAGGGGCTTGTCCTGGGGGGTAATAAGGCGCATCATAGGGAGAAATGTTGTGTCCCATGGCCGCTGGCACATTCGGGCAAGGGGTTGGGGTCAATAGTCGCCTCCCCCCCAATTGCTTTTGTCAGCCAGTTAATGTGAAACTTTGATTTTATATCTGACTTCTTTTCTTTTAATAGCTGTTATTTTAACTGCCCAAGGGATAGTTTTATGTCAGTTCCAATCATTACAGATTACCGTTTATACGTACTACATGTAACAGGCATAGACTGAAAGGTTTTTGTTGTTGTTGTTTTTTTTAATTATTTGTTTTAATAATTTTTTAAAAATTACTGAAAATTAATTGTGTTTTCTCGAAACACGACCGTGTCAGGGGTTTAGAATCTTATTTTTAGCAAAGCTTCCATTTGATTAAAATCAGATCTCAATTTCACCTAGGTCAGTGGTGATTTGATTTAGATTGTGCCATGTTATGGCATGTATGACAACATTTTGAAAATACATTTACTCATTTCCTCAGGCAAACAATTTTTTTTCGACAAGCCTGACGGACACCTCACTTTGAATACAGGATGGACAGAACAAAAATTAGAGGGGTCCCGGGTGTCGGGCTATCGATTTACTTTTAGCATTGCTAGTGTAGATAAAAGATTTGTGAATTCATTGTTGCATTTTGTGGTCACTTACTAGGCCTTTTGCTTATTTTCGTAACTCACACGTTTAACACTTTTCCCAGGATTTAAAATATCCAACGGTATGTCTGGAATAGTGACAACTTTTAGTCTAGGCCTAGCATTTGCGTATCCTAGAGCTGCCATTTTTTCAGGATTCCTCTCGTAACACTTCTTTGAGAAATGTAATGAGCACAGAGTGCTGTACGGTGTTGCTTTGAAATCGAATCGCTTGTAATGATGTATCCATACTTTCTTTATGTCTTTATCTTTTGGAAAAGAAAATAGAAATTGTCCACAGCCTTTTCTTAATGCGCCATTACACCTGTAAGCAACGCAAAACGGCATTGTCATTTACTCTAGCAACTGCCAGTCGGGATGCTGGAGTCGCTACTATGACGTCACATCACGAAAGTAACCGAATAGGCGCGGAAATTTTGCATACGAGGTCACGGAAATTCAGCTCCTTGAAGATACGCCAATATTTAAATATTGGCATTACGGTCGCAGATGATACTTCAGAATAAGGTTTTCTTCTATAGTGCTTTTATTATTATTCTAAATTGTCATTGATTTCTGGTCTCCTTTAATGTATTAGTTTAACTTGTATCAAATTTTAAGTGCACAATAAAAAGTATACCAAACTTTATCAGTTATTACAAACAACTTGGAATGTAAGGAATATATCATATATAGATCAAAATATATCCACACCACATCCATTGTGGAATTATTACTATGCTTTGTAAAAGTCGTATATACTTTTTAAAATGTCACCTAAGTAACAAAAATCATTTAAAGCAGAATACTGTGTTTTTATAATCTGAAGACGTCATAGACTTAGACATGTCAGTATGAACTATAATCATATAATCTTAGAATGTAAATAACTAATCACAAGAGAGAGAGAGAGAGAGAGAGAGAGAGAGAGAGAGAGAGAGATACATACATACAAACAAGTTATAAATTGTAGGAATATAATCAGAATTTTGAATATAGGAATTGTTAGATCTTTTAATGTTATTACATAGTACATAAATTAGACATGGTGTAGGTTGTGTGTATATATATATATATATATATATATATATATATATATATATATATATTTCTTATTTAAACTTTGGAATAAATATATATTTCATCCCGATCCTTTCTTATTCCGTTCTCCTCTCCCCTATCATGCATATTTGCAATATACGCAGAAATATGGAGTGAGAGAGAAAAACAATTTGGGTTGGATGGAAACCTTAAAACTGATCTTGCACCAAGTAACCTACAAGAATATGGTTAGTCCTAATGGTATTTTTACACTTTCCTTAGAATCTATCTACAGTGTTCATAATATCAATGATACATAGTTGCAATAGCCGGTCGACGCTATAAAGTTAAACTCGTAGGTTACGAGGCACACATACTGTAACGTATTTAATGCTTTGTTGTTGTTGTTGTTGTTTCTTAAACCTATTATAATGTTCCAAAAATCGATTATTATTTATTAAATATGAAAGTGTCCAAACGGAGCCCCCTCTGTCTGTCTGTCTGTCTGTCTGTCTGTCTGTCTCTCTCTCTCTCTCTCTCTCTCTCTCTCTGGACTATCGTAGCAAGATACGGGTGAAAATCTATGAAAATACGAGCGTTGGGGATTTTCGCTTGTGTCATACGACGATGTTTCTGGACCTATGAATGATGGTAAAGTTATGTCAAACCGTCCAAAGGAAGGAGAGAGAGAGAGAGAGAGAGAGAGAGAGAGAGAGAGAGAGAGAGAGAGAGAGAGAGAGAGAGATTTATGGTCAGTAGTAATGTCAATTAAAGCAGAATAATGACCTAGATCAACTGTAAATATATTAAAATATTTTAATTACCTCTTGTTGGTTCGTCATTTCGCTTAGTTTCTATTCCACGCTAAATTCCATACGCTAGTACGTGAATGTCTGAGCGTTCAGTGTCTACTAGAAGCTAACGTGTTTGTAGTGCTCTTCTTTCTTCCTAAAAACAATCATTCATGTTTAAGACATAATTGTGTCTTATCTTAATTTAATCAATGTGAATTAAAATAGAAACTTAAAAAGAAAACAATCAACTTACGTATTATGTAGTGGACACACTCGCAGGAATGTGAGGAGTTCATTAACTCGGTCAGTACACAATTTCCCTGAGCATATCTTAACTCCGTTCAAAGGGCAAATATATGTATTTATTTGTGATATAAATAAGATATATGTATAGTATGTATGCTGATATACTACTCGTTGTATAAATTGTTCTTTAAAAGGAAACTCGGCAAGCCTCGTTTCCTTTTAATGAAAAATTTATACATTTCGTGATATATCATTGATACTGCGTACATACTAATTTAAATTCTCTCTCTCTCTCTCTCTCTCTCTCTCTCTCTCTCTCTCTCTCTCTCTCTCTCTCTCTCTCTCTCTCTCTCTCTCTCTCTTCGTAATTTTTATTGAAATATTATGGTATCTGTTCCCATTGGAAGATACTTCCACAATTGTGATCAGTTTTTTTTTCTAAAACTTACACCCTACAAATTGTGAAACGATTTTTTTCTTCCATCAGTAAATCGTTGGATGAAATAAAATCTTGAGTTGCCTTGAGCTTGTACAATTCAGGTACCTTAGCTTTATCCTAGTTTGACACTGCAATGTGTCACGGAAAAAATTCTAACATTAGATCTACCGTTTTTTCAGAAAGGCAACAAACACACGGCTTTTTCAAGAATGACGCGAGTGACATTGCACTGTATAACCCTGCCTATGGTTAAACTCTGGATTCTAAAACCAAAACATGCGTTCAGAAAAAATGTAACAATGTTTGACTTATTTTCTCTCAGTTTAACCTGTCGATTGAACAAGGCGCGTTTTGGTGCTGCTTTTTTTTCTCGCCCTTAGATTTGTAAAAACTTTGCAACATTGTTGGTAGCCTGTGCTGCGAAACACAGGACATCTCTTAAATTTGGGATCTACAGGAAAATGTTAAGCAGTCAGACGACAATAAATATCACGCTACCTTTTTTTGTTTTATAAAATTGATGAACGAATGAAAACAATGAACATTTCTCACATAGAATGTGTGGTTGTCTTAGTTACCTTTGTTCTATAATACCGCAAAAAATAACAGACCCAAAAATGGTGTCCTACGTTGTTTTTTTTAAAAATCATTCTTTCTTTCTTTCTTTCTTCCAGTAATGTTAATTCTGTCTGCCCATCGCTCAAAACACTCCAGACTAAGGTACCGCACGCTCTACTGTCACCCAATGCAAGAACACTTGTGTGAGTGCTTTCGCTTACACACATATCGTGCTCTGCCTAAAATGATTGTCACATTCGAGACGCAAGAACACTTCCAGAATATTGAGAACAAATGCTTAAACCTACACATTGAGATGTAAAGAGTTTAAGTAGTGTGTAAAATTTAGTCAAATAAAATTTTTCTAATCAAGATGAAACGACGACAGTTTTCCAAGGAGCAAGCAGACACCAAAGCGACAATACTTTTCAAAATGTGTTGATAGAATTTCGTGCAAGTGATCTCGAAGATGATATAATTATTTTGTTACACATATGTAATTAAATTACTTGTGTGTTAGTTTTAAATTTATTATTTATTTTATTTTTATTGATTCAAGAAGATAGAAATAGTGTTGATCATCCAGTTTGATATTTTTCTAAGAAATTAAATAAGCACCAAAGAAATTGCTCAACAATCGAGAAGGAATGTTTGGCTTTAATGTTGGCATTACAGCATTTTGAAGTTTACATTAGTTCAGCTCCTTCTCCGGTTGTTGTGTTTAGTGATCGCAACCCCTTTACTTTCATCGACAAGATGAAAAATAAAAATCAAAGATTATTAAGGTGGAGTTTTTTGTTCCAGGAATATCATCTTGACATCAGTCACATCAAGGGAAAAAGACAATTTAATTGCAGATGCACTTTCCCATGTATAGAAATAATATTTCATGTACACTTTGTATAAGTCATAAGAGTTCTTCTTATGTAACCTTTTTTACCTCATGTATAATTTACATATGGTAAAAAGAAGCTTTATTACATAAATCTTTCTTTTTCTATATGGGGGAGGTGTTACGCATATGTAACTAAATTACTTGTGTATTGAATTTATTTTTTATTTTATTTTTGTTTCATTACATTTTATTGTAATGACAATTTTTCACTGGATTTTTGACATTTTCTTTTTTTATAGAAAATTCACTTCAGTTCTTTTAGCCTGATTATAACGCATTAGTGTTGCTTTATTGTATTTTTAGCTGACCTAGTTCTTGACCTTGGTTCAGTATTGGTAAACACTGAGTGAAAATCATTGGTCGTAATCAAGGTCATTCTTGGCTTGCGTCAGCTCTGTTGTAAACAACCTTTTTTTTCATTTTTTTATTATTGAATCTTATAGTAAGATTCGTTCAGTACAATCGAACCTGTAAATAGCCTACGTGCTAATTGCCATATTATTTTACTGCGCTGTTCAAAATAAGTAACCACGTGACCCATCACGTGGGTCTGAAATTGCGTTTTTAGTTGGGTTTAGTACTCATATCTCAGTGATTTTAATTCAGTCGTATTTTACACCTTTAGAGCTCAAGGTGTTTCTATTGTTGATGCCAGTTTGATTTAAACTTCTTCTATGTTTTTTTTTGACTTAATAATTTATATTCCCTGGAAAATACCAGTGCTCATAAAAATTCTTGGACAAAGACATTTAGTAAAAATTATTCGGAATTCTAAAGCCGGAATTATGTTCTTGGTGACTCAGCAAGGAACTGTTGACACATCAACACATCAACACAAAACTGGTTAGAGAGGACGTCATCGCTTTCTATCTTGGAACTTCATCTAGATTCGAACTTGGATTCAATTAGAACTTTTTAGTGATAGGACTTATATTTTTAAATTCTAGGATTAATTTTTAGATTATATTCACAAGCCGTAAGTCCTTTTTCATATTTTTACCTTGTTTTCTAGGGAACTAAATTATTTTGTTAAATTTACAAAGCTTGTTGGCTTCACTCTTTTCTTTGTTACTTTGTACGAGCCTAGTCACGTAACAATCTCATATTCAACATCATTTGCGTCCACTACAGAATGAGATCGAGAGGTTGAGCGGAAACGGTAGTAAATATGATAGGATGACAGAACAAACAAGACCAGTGAAGAAATAAATTCGTTTGGTACCTCATGAAGATTATTTTTTTACAATCTACTAGCCCCAAAGGTGTCTTGCAGAAAAATTCAGAACGATGACATACACCTACACGGCGAAATTAAATGGTTTACATCAATGGTTGCTGTTTATTTGTTTATTAAATTTTAGGGACGCTCGATATGTGTGTAAGCGAGGACTAGCGCCGAGAAAGATGAATCACTCTACGCAAATGAACAAAGAGAAGGAACAAAAATTTAAAGACTTTGCGTCTGACGTTCCATCCGAGGAAGCAGCAGGTTTCATTACGGACTTGTTTGACTCACTGTTAGAGGAACTCAAATGTCAGTGTCAAGTCCATGATCGAGGTCGTTTGAGCCTATCTATGTATCACGAAAGTTTGAACTCTCCTGTATGTCTCGGGTTTACTACACCTGCAGAGTTAACTTCTTCCAAACTATTAAGGACTATTGAAGACGTGTAGACGATGAGAGAAAAATTTGACATCACCGATGGAAAAGTGACCATTCATATGGCATACGTTGTACCTCCATGAGAAGAAGAAAATAACCACCACTGATCTGCTTGTCGATAGGTGTACCTAGCACGATGGATATACCAACAGATCGACAGATGAAAGGGTGTACGTGATGGAAAACAGCTACGCTGGGACACAAGTGGTAACTAACCAGATTTAAACAACGTGCGTGACTGATAAAAAGAGAAACATGAACTGTATCCTATTTGATTCTTTGTTACTTTGTTTTAGCTGTTTCTTAAAAATGAACATTTAATGCAGAGTGAAAGAAAATGGCAGTCTTTTATGAAATATAAATAAGTTGTATATAAAGTGGGGGTTTTTTTTGAAGGCATGAACTTTAATTTTAAAAAGTAGTTTACTAGAACCAAAAGCTAAATAACTTGTAAATAGGTTTGTTTAATGTCCAAATGTTTATGTATTAAATGGATAGTGCTTAGACCAAAGCACAGGCCAGAGAGCCTATGTATATATTTGAATAAATGTTTTGTACTCATACAGTAGACTTTTCTTATTGGAGTCTCTATTCTGTCTGTAAGTCTTTCTCCGTCCTCTTTTCTATGTGTTTCCATCTTCTTTGTTTAGATGTGTATTTGTTTGTTTCTATATGTCTGTTTGTCCCTATTAACCTTTGTCCCTATAAATGCATTTAAGCCTATAAATAGTTTTAACCCTATAAACCCCATGACGTCACCAATGTTCATTTCCCATTGACCGACAGGTGCCATTCCCATGTTAAATCCCCATTGTCGACAATGTACAAACACCCTCTTTTAACGTTAAGGTTCCATTGTCACTAAAGTGCCCCCATATACTACTCATGTTGCACCCTTTAATGATCATTATTTAAATTTGGCTTCTTGATACTCATTATAATTTTACTGTTATTTATTTTGGTCCATACTACTTCCATAGCCATCACATATAATAACATGAACAGATAACGGCCCCGTCTAATTGATCGTTCTATTTTAAAACCGTAGTTTTCACTCCATTTATATGTACTACTCAACTTGTATTTATATACATTATTTAACCAACTGGCAAAAATAAAACCCAGACCTATATTTACATCACATTTCGTCTATTAAACTATGTTCAATTCGGTCAAAAGCCTTCTCTTGGTCATACAATATCATTACCCCTGTCTCTCTTTTGCTTTCTATACAATCAATTACTATTTCTTATTTATGATGTCTCTATTCTCTTCCCATTTGACTTATGCTTATTTTAAATCTGTTTGCTAATATCGTACTTAAAATATATTGTAGTCCGTACTTAAAGTAAAATAGGATGCCAATTTTTAAGTTCCTCTATCCCCCCCCCCATCCCACCCCTCAAATATTAGTGTGATAACCCCTTTTTTCATTTGCTTTGGTAATTCGTCATTTCTTTATAAAATTATTATTGTAGAAGAACTCTGAAATCGGAATTAGTTGATTTTAAAATTTAATATAAAAGCCAGACGTTAAACTTTGACTTATTTAATTGTCTAAGGCTTGTTTTATCTCATCTGCTAAGATGAAACTATTGCAGTTATTTTTGGATTCTTAACGGAATTGTTAGAATTTCACATTTTCACTCAGTGTCTGTTGTGCCATTTTTAAAATATTTTGTTTTGTAAGTAGTTCTTGATTATAGTTATATACTTCCCTCATTATACTGTCCAACCCGGTGTACACAATATCATTTTTCTTTAATCTTTCGATGTTTCTATCTTTTCTCTTTCTTATTCCTAAACGACTGTATTTACCCCTTGCATTGGTGTATTGGTTTGAAACTTTGTTGTATTGTTTGCTGCTTTGCTTTCTTACAGAGGGTAATCTTTTAATCCTTTACTTGTTGGTATTAAAATTCTGCATAATGATGATCCACTCGACCTGCGGAGCGATCTTTGCTGCTTGAGGATTTCTTCTATTTCTTCTGCGGATGGGCATCCTGCCGATTTTATGTTCCGTCTTTTTCTCTTTTGTGACGGCTTCGGCGTTGAGGCTAATGGGGTTGTTCCCACCCCACCCACCCCGGTCACATGTGTATGTTCATAACTCAGGGACATGTGCATGCTTATATTTTGTTCTGCTGTTTGGATTATCGTCTACTGGAAAACTTATCTCCTCTTTCCCCTCCTTATCTTTATCCAGTGTGTCTTATGTTACTACTACCTGCTGGATAGTCCGTTTATCCATCAAGTAGTTTGGAGCTACATCCTGCTCGATTAGTATGGGGGTGGGTGGGGAGGTGGTTTTGTTATTAAGTTTCTTTTGGGGGGGGGGGTTTCTTGCTTTTATCCTTTGGCTCTCAAATGGTATTTAACTTCTATTTGAGAAGTCTTCCCATTCAAGGGTCAGATTTTGTCCCTTTTCTTGCGGTTCCCGATGTTGAATGTTTACATCTACTAAAAAAAATTTAGGTAAGAGAATAAATTTTTGGGGAGTTAAACATAAAATATACAATCGACTAAAAATTTTTAGGCAAGAGAGAATAACTCTTTACGAGGCATATGAAAGTGGCCCTGAAAAGGGCCGTTGGTTTTTTATGTTAAGACCAGTTCGTTAACATAGAGGACATCTTACTGATCTTCTTCTCTTTCTTAAACTTTGTCTAACCTCTAGACCGTAGATTAGGACTCGCTTCAGACAGCCCTGTCTCTCCACATAGCATCTTCTTTTCCAAACAGTCGTATCGGTGATCCGGATGATAGTCCATTATGATTTAACATACATGGGTAAGTCAGTACGGAACAGCATCGACGATACGAGAATAGGGGATTCAAAGTTTGTTCACATCTTGTGACGAGAACAGGTGAAGGGAATGAAGTGAACCGCGTTTATTTATAGTGGAAGACCGGATCGAAACGGATTGAAATTGTTCACAAATCCCAAAACGGTTACAAAATTCAGTCACATCGCGGAGTCTGTCTTCCAATCTGAAGAAAGCTACCTGTGACGTCACATTCCCTATATAGGTGAACTAGCGTCCGTGCGCATTGAATCGATGCGACATTGTTTTTTGAAACATGACGGAAATTAAGAAGACAATGAATTGGAGTGCACCGGCCATGGAGACGAGAAGTGATGGCATAGCAGCGGCTACCAAAGTTAACACAGGGCTACTTCCAGAAGAGGTCGATTTCAACTGGGATTTAGTAGATTTTCTCTCTTCGCAAGAATTTGTTCCGGTACCAGAACCTTCGCCACCTTCTCCTTCTTTACCACACGTCGAAGATTTTAAACAGAGACAGAAAGAAGAATTGGAGAAATTTTTACAACAGCAGAAAGAGGCAGAACAAGCTTTTCTCCTTGAACTGCAACAGCAACAGCGAAAAGAAGAAGCAAGAAGGAAACGACAGGAAGAAGAAGAAGCAGAGAAGAAACAAGGTCTAGGAGAGAAGGAAAACAGTGAAAGTCAAACGGTAACGGTATTCTTGGACATTTTGGCAGAGTTAAGGAGCCTGAAACAAATGTATCAGACTTCTTTATTACCACCCAAGAGAAAAAGACCTTCCCGAGCCAAACAGCCTAACCCTGTTAGTAGCTGATTGCTTCTCGTTCCTCAGTTGGATTTTTAAAGAAAAAAAAAAAAAAAAACATCCAACGGTCCTTTTCAGGGCCACCCATTTCATTGGAAAGAGATATTATTCATTTTGCCAAAATCAATTAAAACTCCAAATCCCTTTTTTAACCCTATGATGTACGTGTGTGAGTGCGTGAGTGTAAGCCCTTATTCTAAAACATCAAAACCAGGAGACACTTGCGTTTTTCTGCCTGGTCTATTCTGGTACACATTTTACAATTCAATTCACAACACAACACAACACTTTAAAAAAAGTTCATAGACTTCTTCTGTGTCTTTTTTTTCTTTCACTCTCTCTGTTTTCTGATTTTCTTCATTTTCACAGGTTTTTCTTCCTCTTCTTCTGACTTTTTTCTCGTCTTCTTTTCTTCTCTTTCTGAACGTGTCAGGGTTCTTCCTTTGCCGAGGTCACCCCTTCTTCTTCCTCCTCCTGCTTATGTTGTTTCTTAGGGCAGTCTGAAGACCAATGTCCTCTCTCTTGACAATGATAACAGGTATTTTGACTTTTGTCTCTTTTGACATTGGTCCTGCTTTTTCACGGTCTGGACATTCTGTATCACAATGCCCTTTCTTCTGTCAGATATAGCAAGTATCTGACTTTTATCTCGAAAGGAGGGGGAGCAGTCCGTCGGCTTGTCTGAAGAAAACTTTCATATGACACATCACAAGGCACTGATCGTAAGTTCGATCTGTGTGGGTTCTTCCGTTGTTCTGGTCGGCTTCAGAGTGAAATGAATATTTGGAGGGAAGGCACTAGTCCTTTAAATATACATCGATCCTGACACGAATATAAAGGTGTCCATGGCGTTTCAAATGTAGTCATTTGACTTTTTGCAGTCAAGATGAAACGATCGCATCATTTCGTAAAGAAAGGAGAAAAAAGTAAGAGGCAGAAACGTGACTTATCGCCTCGCACAGTAGCTGAAGTCTTGGCTCAAATTCATGCCACCGATTTTGAAGATGAGATGAGTGAGCCAGAATCCAGACCCAGAGATTCTACACCCAGCCAAAGTCCGCCATCACCACCAGTAAACCCTGAAAATTACTATCACATTCGAGAGACGGACAAACGCTCCTCTAGAAAATTTAGAACCACGGCCTACATGAACACGGTGAAGTTTAAAGATTTCAAGTCCGACGTACCGTTGGAGAAAGCAGAGGGGTTCATCACCGATGTGTGGGATTCTTTGTTAACCACACTGAAACGGCAATGTCAAGCCAAAGAAGACGACCGCTTGAGACTCATCACGACAGATTGAAATCCCCCGTTTGGATCGAGTTTAGCAGCCCGACAGAATTGACACCTTCCAAAGTCATTGACAAGATTCAACACGTGCAGCAATCCAACGACAAGTTTCACATCACCAATGGAAAAGCGACACTGTTCATGACCCACGTGTCTCTTTCCCAAGAAAATGGACAGCGCAAAAAGGTATTATTGGTGGACGACCTTCGCAGCATCAAGCACAGTATCATTCAAATTAACATCCCTCAAGACAAGATGTGTTTATCCCGTGCCATCGTGGTGGGACGAACATATGCCGACACGAACGACAGGGCAGAATGGAAAAAAGCCTGGAAAAATATTCAACGATCGGACCGAGCCAAACAACGAAGAGAAGCCGAACTCCTGTTACAACAGGCTGACCTGTCCAAAGACACACCCGGTAGCATTCCTGAAAAGCAAAAATTGCAAGACGTCTTGACTCCACGCTACACCTTGAAAGTACACCCTCAATAACTGCACGGACCTCTGTTGTTTCGAGGCAAAAATTTCAAAGACGGAAAATACATTCACGTCTATCATCCAGATGAACATTTCGATGCCATTACCAGTATCACAGGATTCCAGGGATACAGTTATTACTGTGAGAAATGTGACTATGGCTATAACACTCGAGAGCAACACAAGCATAGCGGATCGAAATGCTCAGGATGTTTGGCCTCTAAACCCTGTCTTGACGAAGGACAAGAACAAGTGCATTGCTCTGCTTGTCAGAACACTTTTGTAAGCCCCGCCTGTTACCATCAACATCTGAAAATGCAAGGTTAACAGCAGAAATCAGCTTGTCAGCTGCTGAGATTGTGCCCTACTTGTGGACAAGTAATACATATCAACACTACCAAGGCGCACGTATGTTCAGGAAAGAAGCTATGTCACATTTCTCACCAAATCGTGGACTTGGAACACAAATGCTACATTCAAGAATACCATTCCAAACATGAAGAAGAAGATGAACAGATGAAGAAAGGGAATTTCATCTTTTTCGATTTGGAATGCATGCAAGAGATCGGCATTCACATTCCTAATTTCTGCGTGGATCACCGAGCGTGCAAGAAGTGCATATAAGAGCCTATCTTTAGTCATTGCCCTCACTGCAGCAAGATTCCTGGAGGACGTGAAAAAATCTTTCGTGGACCAAACACGCTAGCCGATTTCGCCCAATGGATCTTAGACCCTATCGACGAGACGTGGAGCCAAGAGGACATCGAACGTTACGGAGATTGTCATCATTATGCCACGGTGATGGCTCACAATTTCTCGGGATATGATGGATAATTTCTTCTCAGATACTATGTGGAACAAAGTACCGAACGGCCTAAACTGACTTTGATCGGAGCCAAAATCATTTCTATGCAAGTGGGTCAAGTGCAGTTTAAAGATTCAGTGAGTTACTTGGCCGTGCTTTTGAGTCGAATGCCTAAAACGTTTGGAATGACAGAAATGGCCAAATGCAATTTACCGCACTTTGTCAATACCGAATACAATCAACACGCAGTTCTACCCCATTTGCCTGAGGCTCACTTCTACGACCCCAACAACACGCGTACCGAACAACGAGAAATTTTCTACGCTTGCTACCACACTCACGCCTCGGTTCCCTTCGGCTTTCAGGAAGAAATGTTAAAGTATTGTCGTTCCGACGTGGACATTTTACGGTGTTGCTGTGGAAATTTTCGAGAACTGTTCATGGAACACGGAGGGATCAGCCCTTTGAAAGAAGCCTGCACCATTGCCAAAGCGTGTTCCTTAATGTACCGCCAACGATTCATGCCCAAAAGCACCCTTTATGTCATAAGTCCTCAAACGACCAATTTTGTCAAACCCCAGTACTCGGTCAAAGCATTACGCTGATTACATTACTTGTGCGACAAGAAAGACAAATGGATCCAAATACATGAAACACGTGTACGTCGTTCGTGAGGACTTGATCTTAGTCAATTAAGAAGCAGAACTGGACTTTGTAGAAGCTGACGAATTTGGAAATCTCAACATTGCGGCTTACGTGACAGCCCATGCTCGCTTAAAACTGTACAAAGCGTTACACCAGTTAGGAGATCGTGTGCTGTATTTTGACACGGACAGTTGCATCTACATCAATCGCCTGGGTCACTATCACCCTCTCATTGAAGGAGACCGTTTAGGAGCCTGGACAGATGATAGATGAGCACCCCAACGACAAGATTCTAAGTTTTGCTAGTGGCGGTCCCAAAAATTAAGGCTACGAATACCGAGACCCACAAGGAGAAGTTCACACCGAGTGTAAAGTGAAAGGATTGACTCTCAATTATCGCACCAGTGAAGTGGTGAACTTTGGCGTCTTGAAGGAATCCTTGCAGTCTGGACACGAAGAAAACTTTAAAGTGACCACCTACAAACCGCACAAGATTGTACGTTTACCCACGTACCAAATCGTCAGTCGGCCTTTGGAAAAAGTCTATCAAATCGTGTACCAGAAGCGAGTTCGGCTTCCCAACCATTCACTTTACCTTACGATCACGTCAATATTGGCCAACATACAAGAAGCGACAATGTCCAAGACCAGTAGTTAATTCTAACTACCAACACCAAGTGAAAAGGATGAATCGTTTCAAACAGCAAGTATCAAGCGTAAGACTCATGTCCAACGAGAAACTCGAGTACGATGCTCTGCTTTGCGATGGTAGGGATGCCGTACGCTGTGACCTCAGCGATTCAGTACCACATCATGGGAACTTTGCTATATCTACAATGGAAAGTGATGCTGTGGGTGTCAAACCTGACGGATGCGAAAGCGATGCCACTCGTCGTTGTGGACTCTTTGCTGGTTTTCATGGTGGATGTCATCCTTATGAAAGCATGCGGCTACCACCCTACGGATGTCATCCAAAACTGTGCAATCTCCTGCATATTTCACCGTACCCTCATCGAAATGAACCTGTGAAAGACGAATATTCGTTCTCTGTGCGTTTGCCTGAATACTGCGACTTTGAAAGTCGATTCCAAACTTTCCGAGGAAAATGGCCAAAATATCTGGGAGGACCTACCCGCGAAGAATTAGCTAGAACCGGTTTTATCTATCTGGGTGAAGGGGATAAAGTTAAGTGCTTCAGTTGTGGTGTGTTACTTCACAAGTGGGAGAAGATAGATTCTGGTTACCTGGGACATGTTCGATGTTCTCCAGATTGTCACTACCTACCTTTAGTGGGACCTCGTCATTGGAATGGCATACCATGTTGTTTAAGAAACCAGCTTGCCTAGGAGTCAAAAATTTACAACTCCTAGAGAAGTATTTAAACCCCATTTAAAAAATAACATTCAAAGATTACCAAACGAATTGCAAGAGAAGATCTGCAAGGAACTTTGGCAGGGACTTGTCAGAGCAAAATCTCAATGGGTGACTGAGGAACTTTTATGTCGAGAAATTCACAAGAGGAAATTGACAAAAGTCAACAAACAAGTCAGATTTATCTGGATCAAGGGTGCGTTCTTCCGAATATTCGGCTTTAGACCATTTACATTAGAAGATTTTAATGACATTCTTGACCGTTTCCTGGAATGGCAGTGGCCAGAAATTGCTCACTACATCCGTCAATTTTGCTCTAGGAGAAGTGTTTGACTGACATGGTCATGGACACTTTACAAGAGAACATTCGTGGTTTGCCTGTGGAGTTGAGAGATCGCATTTACCGAGAGTTGGTGAAAATACAAGTGAAACGCAACGAACCATTGCATCCGTTACGTCACCGATGTTTGAACCACTGGTACCTGAATGCTATAAAAGGATTGATTCTGATGAAAGCGTTCCTATGATCAGACAATGATCGACTGCCCCTATGCGAGAAGGATTGGTTTGTTACGGATTCTTTTTACTACAAGGTGGACATACTGCAGCGAATTCCAGACGAAGAGTTAGAGGGTTACCAAAATCTTTTACACAATGTAAACTTAGTTCAAGAGGACACTTCTGAACGGTGTGTGATGTGCAAGTTAATGACTAAACAATTTAGATTCGCCACTGGAGTACGATCATCTCTGTGCAGAAAGTACACTTATTGCCTCCGACTAAAACAACTATAAAACGGACTGCCATGCCACGACCTTTATCATTCGTGATACAACAGATTCCGTGAAAGGAAATCAATGACAATATTCAAACAGTGTAGTATTACCATCGCATTTTACGAGAACTGTGTCCATTGAATTGGGGTCGACGTGTGGTATGTGTCTGAGTGACTTGCTTTCTCGGATTTCGTTTACCGGCCGATTCCTTGTGGACTCTTTACGAACAGTACATACCAACCAAAACATGAAATTGGTTCTTTTAAATGTACACGAGGAACTCATTCTGTTAAAAGCTTTGCGCTTTCATCTCGATACTTCTCGACCTCTACTGGAAAGAAAGATTCGTCAACTTTTAGGTACTGAAGATGTGTACGATGATGTGTGTGTAGTTTGTGAATTACACCCTCACTGGAAAGATGTACGTGACTGGAAAAGTTGGGGTTTTGAGGCTTGGACAAAACAAGTGGCACACTATACCCAAGATTTGTCAACCTCAAAAATTAAAACGTTCAGTGAAAAAATTAACTTTTAAACCTGTGTCAGTGACAGTGCCAGAAGAAAAAGAAGAAGAAGAACCACTCCCTTCAGGACAGGACAGGACCGTCATCGATATCCCCGAAAGACCATTCCGGAAGGACACTTGTGTGACTGTGGCAAGGAGTGTAGAGACTCTAAGAACATTACAAACTGTCCCTATGATACCACATCTTGATCACCAAAAATTTTGTACATAGACTTGTTTATATTCCACTTTGATCGTTTGATGTGTCTTATATTCATGTACTTAACAATTTGGCTTTTATGTATTTTTGTCTTTTGTGTTGTTTACATTTAAAGATGGCAATAAACGTGTCCTGAAAAAGTATAAACATACCCTACAGGACTATGGCTACCTCTACTGTCTCTGCTCCCTCTTTCTCCACTTTCAAAGTCATCGACGAACACTTAGATCGTACCAGTTGGAAGGCTTTGTATCTTCGCCATCCCTTTAACATGCTCATTGCTGGACCTAGCGGTTCAGGCAAAACCGAATTTGTCAAACGTTTGATCGAACATAAAGATGATTTGATCGATCGTCCACCTCAACGAATCGTGTGGTGTTACAAAGAGTGGCAATCGGCGTACAGCCTTCTGCGAGAAAGTCAAGACAATTCCATCGTCTTTGTGGAAGGCATTCCTGGCGAAGACGACGGAATCGTGTCTGACCCTAGTAAAACCCATCCGGTCATCTTCGACGACATGTTAGGAGAAGACGAAGAAGAAATTAAACTGTGGTTTATGCGCAAAGGGCATCATCGTAATGCCAGTGTCATTTACATCACTCAAAATTTATTTCAAGAAAGTAAAGCCCACAGCACCATTAGTCTCAATGCTTATTACGCGATATTGTTTAAAAGTCCTAGAGATAAATCGCAAGTGCAAGTGTTAGCCAAACAGTTAGGAACGCCCTGGCTGATTCATGCGTACGACGATGCCACTCAAACTCCACACGCTTATTTACTCGTGGATTTAAAACCCACTACCCCCGATTATTTGCGATTTCGTACCCATCTGTTTCACCACTGGTGCCAAGACGGAGGGCCTGTCGCGTACACGTCCCCGTCGTCGACTTAACAACAACAACAACCAAAAAGTCTATAAAAACCTCGGTCACTTTGGGTCTGTCTCACACAGCGTCAACATGACGTCCCTTCAGTCTCTTCTTCCCGTCAAATTGATTCGTGCCTTGTACGGTATCAGTCGCGAAAAAAATCCACAAATACGTGCTCGTGTCTTAGAAGCTAGACTCAAAGAAGTCTTACGATGGTTTACGGTGACAGCACGTCAATTACTGCAAGGCATCATTCACTTTCCACATCATACCAAACGCTTTTTTGAGAGAAACAAAGTAGCCTTGACGCAACTGGCCGATCCTCGCATCGACACTCAAACCAAAAAGCAAATCATTTTGAAACCTGGATTTAGCGTTTCTCTAGGAAGTGTGATCATTCGTTCCCTCTTGAAATGGGATCCCAATGCTCCCAAAGTTCTCCCCAAGAAAAAGCCACTCCTCCCCGACGTACCCAGAAGAAAAAGAAAAAGAGCAGCAGTGTCAAGACCAGGTCACAACCTCAGAAAAAGAAAAAGAAAAGTCCACAGAAAACAGCTTCTACCCGCAAGACAGGTACTGCTGCCAGGACGCAATCATACATTCACAAACAACGACCTGCCGCAACGGTGACTGCATCTCCAGTAGCCTCAGGTTCTTCTACTTCTCCGCTGCTGGTTTTCCCTGCCAAACCCGATTTGACACGTGTCTTTCCTAATTTGATGAAACGTCGAAAACCCTCGTCTCCAAACACTTCTCCTCCAGTCGTGACACCCTCTTCCTCTTTAGCGGCAGTGACCGCTGCTCACAAAGTACCTACCCCCAAAATCAAAGTCCAAGAAAGATCGGGTGTGTTAAAGAGTGTACTGGATTTGTCCAAGCAAGAACTGTCCCGACTGATTCCGTTACGAACCCCTGCACGATGTGTGATGCCTGCCATTAAATGATACGACGAGCCGACAATTAGTGGCGACGCATTCCAGTATAAAAGAGATCTGCGGTAAACGATAGGTTCAGTGTTTTTGTGCTCCTGAACGCCCAAAGATGTCCCCTCCAAGATGTGTACACCGTCACCATTGTCGTTCTTCTGTCCAAAAAGGAAAAGCAAAAAGAAAAGGACTGCCTACTCGTTTAGCCAAACATTGGGACATGTCCGTCTTGTCCAAAGCTCCTCCACCCATGCGAAAACAACTCATTCAAACAGCCTCCAAAGATGTCATCGATACTGTGAGCGAATGTTGTCTGAATGTCTTGAAAGACACGATACCTTGTCTAAACATCAGGAAGATTGCTTAGCCAAACATCGACATGTTCTTCGCCAAATGGTCCAAAAGAAAATCCCCATTCTTCAAAAGAAAAAGATGTTCGTGGAACGCGGAGGAATTTTACCCCTGTTAGGACTCTTGCTGGGAACAATAGGAGGACCCATGCTGAAACGAGTATTGGGAACAATGGGAAGAATCCTGGGATGAAGATAACAGGTTAAAAAGATAAAAGGGACCTCTGAAATCAAAAGATCTCAGACGTGTCCCTTGAAATCCAATGGAAGGACGAAAACTGACTTTAGTACCTTACAAACGATGGATGGAATACCATCGTTGGCAAGAGCACCGGACCCCGCATTTACCTCCCAATCTTCATTTGACCGAGATGTCCCATTTATAACATGAACTGCAATCGTTGATAGCTCTCAGCAATTTATCAGAAACGGAAAAATCGCAACCGTACGGCCAAATGTTCAAACGATTGCAACTTTTTCACCAGAAAGCTTTAGACGAAACAGCTCAACCGACTCGGAATGATTTTAAGACCTTGATGAAGAGTCCATCACCACCACCACTAGTCCCAATGATCAAGAGAAAAAAAGAAGAAAAGTTTCAAACTCCACCAGAAAAAGTACGCAAGTTAACAACACCACCTACATCCAGAATTGGTTGGATTAAAAAGATGATGGCAACCCCTTCTTCCTCAGAAGAGAAAAAGAAAGAAGTGAAATCAGAAGTGAAACAAGAACTGATTACCCCTGTTCAAACATCTTCCTCCTCGACACCTATTGCTCGTCGGACACGTAAAGCATTACAATCCAAGACAATACCACACGAGGAAAAGAGTATAATCAGAGAAGAGTGGATAACTTATTTTAAGAAATGGAGAAGGTGTTAGCCAGCATTTACTACGATCCATCCCATCCTGCAGGTTACGGAAAAGTTCAGAAATTATATCGTGCTGCCAAAACTCGACTGAAAAGTGTCCGTTTACCTCATGTGCAACGCTGGTTACAAGAACAAGCCACGTACACCTTACATAAACCCATTCGACGACAATTTTCAAGAAGTCGCACCCGAGTTGAGGGTATCGATCATCAATGGCAAGCCGATTTAACCGATGTCTCTCATTTGGCCACCTACAATCGTGGCTACAAATATTTGTTTTGTGTCATCGACGTCTTTTCCAAATTAGCCTGGATCGTGCCATTGACTTCCAAATCGAGCACTGAGTTAGTGCGAGCCCTCAAACTGGTATTGAAACAAAGTGGGCGTCACCCTCTTTGATGGCAAACCGACAAAGGCACCGAATTTCTGAACCAAGCTTTCCAAAAAGAATTGAAGAAATGTGACATTCATTTTTTCACCACCGAGAATTCCGAAACCAAAGCCAGCATCGTAAAAAGTTCTCAACGCACCTTGAAAGAACGCATGTGGAAATATTTTACGCATCAACACACTCTCATGTACGTCGACGTCCTGCCGCACCTAGTCCAATCGTACAACCAATCTTACCATCGGAGCATCGGACGTGCCCCCCAAGAAGTGACTCCCGACAACGAATTGACCGTCTTCGAGCGCCTGTTTGCTACGTCCCTGACGGTGACTGTCCCCAAGAAAGGTGGAGTGTTGGCAGCAGGAAATTGGGTGCACATTGCAAAACCAAACGCACTTTCGACAAAGGTTACTTACCCAACTGGACCACCGATTTGTTTCGTGTCACTGAACGAGTGCGTGGCCGTTATCCTCCCGTCTATAAATTGGAAGACATGAACGGGGAAGTGTTAAAAGGAACGTTTTACTTGCCAGACTTACAACGTGTGACCAGAAAAGAATACGAAGTGTACGAGATGGAAAGCATTCTCGATCGAAGAACTCGTAAAGTGGGAAAACGACGTGTCAAAGAAGTGAAAGTACGTTGGAAGGGACATCCTCCCAGTTCTGACTCTTGGATCGACGCTTCGCAAATCATCGACTATAAAAAGAAGTGACCATCATGTCTTTAACACAGCCTCAGCTACTGCAATAACCATTCCTTCCCCCAGTTCATCTCTGCAAGATCTACAAAAGCAACCCTTGTGGGGGCCCCGAGTGGCCGAGTGGTCTAAAGCGCTGATCGTTACGGATCACTGCCATCTCACCTCTGTCTGCGTGAGTTCGAGTCCAGGCTCGGCTAACGTGGGTACGTGAGAAAGCCTGCCAGTAGCTTCTCGTGGGTCGGTGGTTCTTCCCGGGGTTTTCCAGGGTTCTTCCTCCACCATTAATACTGGCCGCCATGTATAGCCTATCTTGTGCTGAAAAATGGCGTTAAACCCTATAACAACAACAACAACAACAACAACCCTTGTGGGTGTGGTGTGGAGAACGTGTGCCTAAAATGCAAATCGTCTTTTTCTGCCAAATCTTTGTGGTGTATTGTGTCATCGGTGCTGCCATTGCCAATTTGAGTTTGCAACAAGGAGACAAACAATTGTGGACCATTTTACTGAGTAGTTGCATCGGTTACCTTCTCTCCAATCCGTTCCCAAAATATTCCTCTAACGGGAACAACAATGGGAGCCTTTCGTCCAACGTCAGCCCTTCTTCCATCAGTCACCGTAACAATCCTCTTTTAGACACTCCTCTGACTTCCAGCGACCCCTCTGACACTAGAACTCTGGAATTATGAACAACCAATTTTACTTCACGTTACCCAGTGACAGTTCCATGGAGGTGATTCCCAAAAACACCTTATGCTGTTACACGGCCAAATTACCTCAGACCATCCAATTGGATCACGAAGCCCATTGGGAAGTGGCTTTAGTGGAAATTATGCACCCTACACAAATCCTAAATATCTTTCCAAATTAAAACACTTTTATAGTGCAAGTTCGTGATGAGCAAGTGCAACAAAATTTGGATGAACGCATCACTGCAAGTGACTCTATGAAAACACAAGACCCCAAAACTAAACGAGCCACCTATCTGTTGACCATTCCTGCAGGCTGTTATTTTAGCGGTCAACATTTGGTGAACACGATTGCTACCAAATACAATACCGTGTTTGGCAAAGCCTCGGAGAAAGTCAGAAAAAGTGTCACCCTCCAGTACCATAAAATATCTCGTCGCCTACTTATCAAATTTTCAGAGGACAAAGTATTCGCGATTACATTTTGTTCTGAATTGTATGACTTTTTGGGTGGAGATTAAGATTAGAAAAGAAACACCAGCCGTTACCGGCAACTTGGATTTTGCGAAATATTTTTGATTCCCTGTAGAAATGAACCAAGAAATGGCCTCTAAGCACTGTCTGGACCAAGGACAAGAACGAGTGCATTGCCCAGCTTGTCAGCGCACTTTTGTCAGACCTTTCTGTTACCAACAACATCTAAAGACGCAAGGTTCACAGCAGAAAAATGCTTGTCAGCTCCTGAGATTGTGCCCTACTTGTGGACAAGACATACGTACCAATAATGCCAATGCGCACATCTGTTCAGGAAAGAAGCGATGTCACATTTGTCGCCAAATCGTGGACTTGGAACACAAATGCTACATTCAAAAATATCAATCCAAACATGAAGAAGAAGATAATGACCAGAAGAAAGGCCATTTCATCTTTTTCGATTTCGAATGCATGCAAGAGACTGGCATTCACATTCCTAATTTCTGCGTGGCTCATCGAGCGTGTGAGAAGTGCATCCAAGAGCTTATCTTTACTCATTGCCCTCACTGCAGCAAGATTCCTGGAGGACGTGAAAAAATCTTTCGTGGACCGAACACGCTGACCGATTTCGCCCAATGGATCTTAGACCCTATCGACGAGACATGGAGCCAAGAAGACATCGAACGTTACGGAGATTGTCATCGCTATGCCACGGTGATGGCTCACAATTTCTCGGGATACGATGAGCAGTTTCTTTTGAGATACTATACGGAACAAAGTACCGAACGTCCTAAAGTGACTTTCAACTGAGCCAAAATCATTTCCATGCAAGTGGGACAAGTGCAGTTTAAAGATTCGATGCGTTACTTGGCCATGCCTTTGAGTCGCATGCCTAAAACCTTTGGAATGACAGAAATGGCCAAAGGCTATTTTCCGCACTTTTTCAATACCGAAGCCAATCAACACACCGTTCTACATCATTTGCCTGAGGCTCACTTCTACGACCCCGACAACATGCGTACCGAACAACGAGAAGCTTTCTACGCATGGTACCAGACTCACGCCTCGGACCCTTTCGGCTTTCAGGAAGAAATGTTAAAGTATTGTCGTTCCGACGTGGACATTTTACGGCGTTGCTGTGGAAAATTTCGAGAATTATTCATGGAGCACGGAGGGATCTGCCCTTTGAAAGAAGCCTGCACTATTGCCAAAGCGTGTTCCTTAGTGTACCGCCAACGATTCATGCCCGAAAACACCCTAGCTGTCATCAGTCCTCAAACGACCAACTTTGTCAAACGTCAATACTCGGTCAAAGCCCTACGCTGGTTACATTACTTGTGCGACAAGGAAGACAAATGGATCCAACACGCTCGCAACGGAGGAGGTGAAAAAGCAATCGGAAGGTATTCAGTGGATGGCTGGGACTTAGAAAACCCCAAGATCGAGTACGAGTTTAACGGGTGCTTATTTCACGGATGTCCTATCTGCTACCCTCAACGTAATACTAAAAATCAGTTTTTACAACGGACCATGGAAGACTTGTACCAGGCCACTTGTCAACGGCGAATGAAGTTATAATAGCAAAGATACCAAGTGGTAGAAATGTGGGAACACGAGTACGATCACCGTTTGAAAACCGATCCCGAATTTAAGCGCATCGTGGATTGTAACAAGCTGGTGGACCCACTGAACCCAAGGGACAGTTTGTACGGAGGACGGACGAATGCCACCTGTTTGCTATACCAAGCCGACGAAGAGAAAGGAGAAGAAATCAAATACTTGGACGTGTGTTCGCTGTATCCGTACGTGTGAAAATACTGTAACTTTTCCGCAGGGCACCCGCAATTGCTGACAGAACACATCGATCTGGACAACAGTCGACAATACGAAGGATTGATCAAATGTAAAGTCTTACCATCCCGTTTTACCTCACCATTGCCAAGGAAAACTGATGTTTCCCTTGTGCCGTACTTGTGCCGAAACGTGCAACCAAGACGAACCTTGTCAGCACATTCAGGAAGAACGAGCCTTGACAGGAAGGTGGGTCAGCGTGGAATTGTTCAAAGCTCTGGACTTGGGATACCAACTGTTAGAAGTGTACGAAATTTAGCACTTTCCAAAGACAGAAAAATACCACAACGGCGACAACACTCAAAGGGCATTATCGCAGACTACGCGAATGCTTTTTTGAAACTGAAACAAGAAGCCAGTGGCTATCCTTCCTGGTGCGACACTCCCGAAGACCAAAAGAAATTCAAAGAGAAATACTGGGAGCAGGAAGGCATCACTTTAGACCATGTCGAGAAAAACGAAGGAAGCCGATCGTTTGCCAAAGTGATGTTAAATTGTTTGTGGGGTAAAATGGCACAACGACCGTGTTTACCCAAGACGGAGTATTTGACAGAACCTTCCCGCTACTTCCAGATGATTCACGACAAAACCAAATACATGAAACACGTGGACGTCGTTCGTGAGGACTTGATCTTAGTCAATTCCATAGAAGAACTGGACTTCGTAGAAGCCGACGAATTTGGAAATGTCATCATTGCGGCCTACGTGACAGCCCATGCTCATTTCAAACTGTACGAAGCTTTAGAACTGTTAGGAGATCGTGTGCTGTATTTTGACAAGGATAGTTGCATTTACATCGATCGTTTGGGTCAACCTCACCCTGTCATCAAAGGAGACCGTTTAGGAGCCTGGACGGACGAGCATCCCGACGACAAGATTCTAAGTTGTGCAAGTGGCGGTCCCAAAAATTACGGCTACGAATACCGAGACCCACAAGGAGAAGTACACACGGAGTGTACAGTGAAAGGATTGACTCTCAATTATCGCACCAGTCGACTGGTGAACTTTGGCGTCTTCAAGGAAGCCTTGCAGTCTTGACAGGATGGAAATTTTAAAGTGACAACCCACGAACCGCACAAGATTGTACGTTTACTCACACACCAAATTGTTAGCCAGCCCTTGGAAAAAGTCTATCAAATCGTGTACCAGAAGCGAGTACGGCTTCCCAATCACTTCACTTTACCGTACGGTCACGACGATATTGGCCAGCATATAAAAAAGGACAACGTTCAAGACCGTTAGTTCATTGTGACTACCATTGCCAAGCGAGAAAGATGAATCCTTTCAGACAGCAAGCATCAAGCAAGAGCAAACTCGGGTGCGATGCTGTGCCTGGCGATGGCAGGGATGCCGTACGTTATGACCTTAGCGATTCAGTACCACATCATCATGGGAACTTTGCTATAACTACTACTATCATACCTCCCATGGAAAGTGATGCTGTGCGTGTCAAACTTGACGGATGCGAAAGTGATGCCACTCGTTATCGTACACCTTTTCACTTTACTGGTTTTCATGGTGGATGTCATCATTATGAAAGCATGCGGCTACCACCCTACGGATGTCATGTAAAACTGAGTAAACTCCTACATATTTCACCGTACCCTCATCGAAATGAACCTGTGAAAGACGAATATTCGTTCCCTGTGCGTTTGCCTGAATACTGCGACTATGAAAGTCGGATCCACACCTTCCGAGGAAAATGGCCAAAATATCTGGAAGGACCTACCCGCGAAGAATTAGCTAGAGCTGGATTTATCTACTTGGGCGAAGGGGATAAAGTCAAGTGCTTCAGTTGTGGAGTGTCACTTCACGAGTGGGAGAAGAAAGATTGCACTTACCTGGAACATGCTCGATGGTCTCCGGATTGTCACTACATAATTTTAGTGGGACCTCGTCATTGAAGTGGGCATACCATGTCGTGTAAGAAACCAGCCACGTGGCTAGGAGTCAAACGTTGGACAGCCCCTAGACAAGTATTCAAAACCCCATTTGAAAAATAATCTTCAAAGATTACCAAACGAATTGCAAGAGAAGATCTACAAGAACATTTGGCTGTGACATACCAGAGCCAAATCTCAATTTGTGACTGTAGGACATGCCAGAGCCAAATCTCAATTTGTGACTGTAGGACTTTTATGTCGAGAAATTCACAAGAGGAAATTGACAAAAGTCAACAAACAAGTCAGATTTATCTGGATCAAGGGTGCGTTCTTCCTAATATTCCGCTTTACACCATTTACAGTACAAGATTTTAATGACATTCTTGACCGATTCCTGGAATGGCAGTGGTCAGAAATTACTCACTATATTCGTTACTTTCGCTCTAGGAGAAGTCTTTGACTGATATTGTCATGGATACTTTACAAGAGAACATTCGTGGTTTGCCTGTGGAGTTGAGAGAACGCATTTACCGTGAGTTCGTTAAAATAAAAGTGAAACGCAAAGAACCATTGCATCCGTTACGTCACCGATGTTTGAACCACTGGTACCTAAATGCTATAAGAGGACTGTTTCTGATGAAAGTGTTCCAGTGGTCAGACATTGATGAATCGCGTGAAATTCATAAATTTTTGGATGCCACTCATTCAACTTACAAGGTGATCCTAATACACCGAATTCCAACGGACGAGTTAGAGGATTACAACAAATCTTTACAAGAACAATTCTTTCTAGTTCAAGAGGAAACTTCTGTGCGACGTGTGGTGTGTGAGTTAGTGACTAAACCTTTTTGGTACGGTACTAAAATAAAATCGAGGCTGTTCAAAAAGTACACTTATTACCTTACACCAAAGAGGGTATTACCATGCCACGACCTTTATCATTCGTGATACAACAGATTCCGTGGAAGGAAATCAATGACACTATTCAAACGGTAGAGGATTACGATAGTCTATTACGAGAATTGTGTCCGTTGAATTGGGGTCGACGTGTAGTGTCTGTCTTAGTGACTTGCTTTCTGGGATTTCGTTTACCAGCAGATTCCTTGTGGACTCTTTACGAACAGTACATACCACTCCAAAAAGCATGAAAGTGGCCACCTTAAATGTACACGAGAGACTCATTCTGCTCAAAGCTTTGCGCTTTCATCTTGATACTTCTCAACCTCTACGGGAAAACAAGATTCGTCAACTTTTTTAGGTACTGAAGATGTGTACGACGACGTGTGTGTAGCTTGTGACTTACACCCTCACTGGAAAGATGTACGTGACTGGAAAAGTTGGGGTTTTGAGGCTTGGACAAAACAAGTGGCACACTATGCAAAAGATCTGTAATCCTAAAAAATTAAAACGTTCAGTGAAAAAAGTAACTTTTAAACCAGTGTTAGTGACAGTGCCAGAAGAAGACGAAGTCGTGACCGAGGAAAACCACTCTCATTATCGACATCCCCGAAAGGCCATTCCGGGAAGACACTTGTGTGACTGTGCCAAGGAGAGTAGAGACTCTAAGAACATTACACACTACCCCTACGATTTCACCTCTTGATCACCACAAATGTTGTACAGAGACTTGATTATATTCCACTATGATCGTTTTCATGTGTCTTTTATTCATGTACATAACCATTTGGCTTTTATGTATTTTTGTCTTTCGTGTTGTTCACAATTAAAGATGACAATAAACGTGTCCCGAAAAAAAGTATAAAAGCTCTTGTCTTGTCTGTCTTCGTGTCAAAAGTGACATTTCTTACACTACTATGGCAACCTCTACTGTCTCTACTCCCTCTTCCTCCACTGTCAAAGTCATTGACGAATACGTAGGTCGGACTAGTTGGGAGGCTTTGTATCTTCGCCATCCCTTTAACATGCTCATTGCCGCACCTAGCGGTTCAGGTAAAACCGAATTTGTCAAACGTTTGATCGAACATAAATATCATTTGATCGATCGTCCACCTCAACGAATCGTGTGGTGTTTCAAAGAGTGGCAATCGGCGTACAGCCTTCTGCGAGAAGGTCAAGGCGATTCCATCGACTTTGTGGAAGGCATTCCTGGCGAAGACGACGGGATCGTGTCTGACCCTAGTCAAACTCATTTGGTTATTTTTGACGACATGTTAGTAGAAGACGAAGAAGAAATTAAACTGTGGTTTACGCGCAAAGGGCATCATCGTAATGCCAGTGTCATTTACATCACCCAAAATTTGTTTCAACAAAGTAAAGCCCATCGTATCATCAGTCTCAGTGCTCATTACATGGTGTTGTTTAAACGTCCTAGAGATAAATCGCAAGTACAAGTCTTAGCCAAACAGTTAGGAACCCCTTGGCTGACTCATGCGTACGACGATGCCACTCAAACCTCACACTCTTATTTACTCGTGGATTTAAAACCCACCACTCCCGATTATTTGCGATTTCGTACCCATCTGTTTCACCACTGGTGCCAAGACGGAGGGCCCGTCGTGTGCACGTCCCCTTCGTCGACTTAATCACAATCACCATAAAAAGTCTATAAAAACCTCGGTCACTTTGGGTCTGTCTCACACATCGTCAACATGACGTCCCTTCAGTCTCACATTCCCATGAAATTGATTCGTGCCTGGTACGTTATCAGTCGCGAAAAAAATCCACAAATACGTGCTCGTGTCTTAGAAGCTAGTCTCAAAGAAGTCTTACGATGGTTTACGGTGACAGCACGTCAATTACTGCAAGGCATCATTCACATTCCACATCAAACCAAACGTTGTTTTTTTTTGAGAGAGAGAAACAAAGTCGCCTTGACGCAGCTAGCCGATCCTCACATCGACACTCAAACCAAAAAGCAAATCATTTTGAAACCTGGAGGTAGCGGTTCTCTAGGAGGTGTCATCATTCGTTCCCTCTTGAAATGGGATACTAATGCTCCCAATGTCATCCCCAAGAAAAAAGCCACGCCCAAACGTACCCAGAAGAAAAAAAAAAAAGATTAACGGTGTCAAAACCAGACCACAGCCTCAGAAAAAGAAAAAGAAAAGTCCACAGAAAACAGCTTCTACCCGCAAGAGAGTGTCTCCAAAAACTTCTCCTCCAGCGGTGACACCCTCTTCCTCTTTAGGGGCAGTGGCCGCTGCTCACAAAGTACCTGCCCCCAAAATCAAAGTCCAAGAGAGAACGGGTGTGTTACAGAGTTTACTGGATTTGTCCAAGCAAGAACTGTCCCGATTTAGTCCGTTGCGAACTCCTCCACGACGTGTGTTGCCTATCATCAAGTCGATACGACGTAAAGACAATCAGTGGCGACGCATTCCAGTATAAAAAAGACCTGAGGCAAACAATACGGATGAGTGTTTTTTTGCTGCTGAACGCCCAAAGATGTCCCCTCCAAGAAGTGCACACCGTTACCATCGTGTTCCTTCTTCGATCCAAAAAGGAAAAGGAAAACGATAAAGACAGTCACGGCATCCTAAAAAGCGCTTAGCCAAACATCGACGTCACCCCCAGAAAAGACACACTCGTCCAAAGAAAAAGAGGAGCCACCAAAGAGGATGATTCTTTGGCGATTTTGGAAAACACTTCATCACCTTTATGACGAAGCGATAGTCCCCAAAAAAGGATAAAAGACCGTGTGACAAGTCATCGACGTTAGTGTATTTTTGCTGTGTGCCACGGAACCAACGAACCAACCGAGAAAGATGTCACCCCAAAAAAGACATTCCTCTTCTACCCCCAAAAGAAAGAAAAGGAAAGGACTGCCACCTCGTTTAGCCAAACATTGGGACATGTTGTCCGTCCTGTCCAACGTTCCTCCACCCATGCGAAAAAAACTCATTCAAACTACCTCCACAGACGTCATTGATACCGTGTGCGAATGTTGTCTGACTGTCTTGAAAGGCACAATACCTTTGTCTAAACACAAGAAAGAATGCTTAGCCAAACATCGACACGTTCTTCGCCAAATGGTCCAGAAGAAAATCCCCATTCGTCAAAAGAAAAAGAAGTTGGTGCAACGCGGAGGAATTTTACCCTTTTTTGCCCATGTTGCTGAAAGGAGTAATGGGAACAATAGGAGGTCCCTTGCTGAAAGGAGCATTGGGAAATATCCTGGGAGGATGAAGATAAAAAGGTCCAAGAAGATAAAAGGGACCATTGGAGTCAAAAGATCTCAGACATGATCCTTGAAATCCGATGGAAGGACGAAAACTGGCTTTAGTGCCTTACAAACGATGGATGGAATACCATCGTTGGCAAGAACAACGAACCCCGCATTTACCTCCCAATCCTCATTTGACCGAAATGTCCCAGTTACAACACGAATTGCAATCGTTGATAGATCGCAGCGATTTGTCAGAAACGGAAAAATCGCAACGGTACGGTCAATTGTTGCAACGACTGCAACTATTTCACCAGAAAGCTTTAGACGAAACAGCTCTACCCACTCTGAAAGATTTTAAGACTCTAATGAAAAGTCCATCACCACCACCTCCAGTGGTTAAGACAGATGCAGCCCCATGGATGCCTGAGGAAGAAGAGGCACGAGAAGTCTTTCAAACACCGTCAGCAGCTCCCATCCCTAGCAAGATTTCAGCGTCCTTGTTGACCCCTTCCCCTACACCGCAGCGAAAAGAACTTAAAGCTTGGGTTAAAAAGATGATGTCCACTCCACCTTCGACAGAAGTTAAAAAGAAATAAGGGAAACCAGAAGTGAAAAAAGAAAAGAAGACCAAAGCCATCCCATTACCACCACCACCACCACCACCACTACCTTCAACTTCTACACCCTTGGCACATCGGACACATAAAACCGTTTCGAAACCACTTCAGAGTACCATCAGCGAAGAGTGGATCACTTATTAAAAACATGGAGAAGGTGTTAGCCAGCATTTGCTACGATCCATCCCATCCTGCAGGTTACGGAGGAGTTCAGAAATTATATCGTGCTACCAAAACTCGACTGAAAAGTATCCTTTTACCTCAAGTGCAACGATAGTTACAAGAACAAGCCACGTACACCTTACGCAAATCCATTCGACGAAAATTTTCCAGAAGTCGCACCCGAGTTGAGGGTATCGATCATCAATGGCAAGCGATTTAGCCGATGTCTCTCATTTGGCCACCTACAATCGTGGCTACAAATATTTGTTTTGTGTCATCGACGTCTTTTCCAAATTAGCCTGGATCGTGCCATTGACTTCCAAATCGAGCAGTGAGTTAGTGCGAGCCCTCAAACTGGTGTTGAAACAAAGCGGGCGTCACCTCTTCGATGGCAAACTGACAAAGGCACCGAATTTCTGAACCAAGCTTTCCAAAAAGAATTGAAGAAACGTGACATTCATTTTTTCACCACCGAGAATTCCGAAACCAAAGCCAGCATCGTAAAAAGTTCTCAACGCACCTTGAAAGAAAGCATGTGGAAATATTTTACGCATCAACACACTCTCAAGAACATCGACGTCTTGCCACACCTCGTCCAATCGTACAACCAATCTTACCATCGGAGCATTGGGCGTGCCCCCCAAGAAGTGACTCCCGACAACAAAGTGGCCGTCTTCGAGCGCCTGTTTGCTACGTCCCCAACAGTAACTGTCCCCAAGAAAGGTGGCATCAGGAGATTGGGTACGCATTGGCAAAACCAAACGCACTTTCGACAAAGGTTACTTACCCAACTGGATCACCGAATTGTTTCGTGTCACTGAACGAGTGCGTGGCCGTTATCCTCCCGTCTATAAATTGGAAGACATGAACGGGGAAGTGTTAAAAGGAACGTTTTACTTGCCCGACTTACAACGTGTGACCCAAAAAGAAGACGACGTGTACGAGATGGAAAGCATTCTCGATCGAAGAACTCGTAAAGTGGGAAAACGACGTGCCAAAGAAGTCAAAGTACGTTGGAAAGGATATCCTCCCAGCTTTGACTCTTGGATCGACGCTTCGCAACTCATCGACTATAAAAAGAAGTGACCATCATTCCCTTCAACACAGCCTCAGCTACTGTAGCAACCACTCCGTCGCCCAGTTCTTCTCTGCAAGATCTACAAAAGCAACCCTTGTGGGTGTGGTGTGAAGAACGTGTGCCTAAAACGCAAATCGCCTTTTTCTGCCAAATCTTTGTGGTGTATTGTGTCATCGGTGCTGCCATTGCCAATCTGAGTTTGCAACAAGGAGACAAACACTTGTGGACCATTTTACTTAGCAGTTGCATTGGTTACCTTCCTCCCAATCCGTCTCTGAAATATTCCTCTAACGGAAACAACAACGGGAGTCTTGTGTCCAACGTTAGTCCCCCTTCCAACAGTCACCCTAACCATCCTCTTTTAGACACTCCTCTGACTTCCAGCGACTCCTCCGACACTAGAATTGTGGAATTATGAACAACCAATTTTACTTAACGTTACCCAGTGACAGTTCCATGGAGGTGTTTCCCAATAACACTTTGTGCTGTTTCTCGGCCAGATTACCTCAAGCCATCCAAGTCGATCCCGAAGCCCATTGGGAAGTGGCTTTGGTGAAAATGATTCACCCTACTCAAATCAAAAACATCGTCAAAAGTCAAAACACTTTTACGGTGAAAGTTCATCACCCACAAGGGCAACAAGCCATGGATGAACGTGCCACTATAGCTGACTTTATGAAAACACAAGACCCCAAAACTAATCGCTCCATTTATCTGTTGAAAATTCCTACAGGCTATTATTTTAGTGGTCAACATTTGGTGAACGCCATTGCGGACAGATTCAATTTTATGTTTGGCAAAACCTTGGAGAAAGCCAGAAGAAGTGTCACGATCGAGTACCACAAAATAGCTCGTCGCCAACTGATCAAATTTTCAGAGGACAAAGTATTGGCCATTACATTTTGTTCTGAATTGTATGACATTTTGGGTGGAGACCCCAAGATGATCAAGATGAGAAACGAAATACCAGCCGTGACCGGTAACTTGGATTTTGCGAAATATTTTCGATTCCCTGTAGAAATGAACCAAGGACTGAATTTGATCTTTGTGTACTCCGATGTGGTGGAGTACAACGTGGTGGGACACACCTCCGTACCGTTACTGCGTGTCATTCCTTTCAAAGTGGATTCTGCAACGGCTGCTGACGAGGAAGGTGGACACACCTATCACGTTCACCGTGAATTTGTACATCCTCACTATTTGCCCGTCAGTAAGTCGTATTTTGACACTGTCAACATTACTATAAAAGGAGTTCTGGGACAAAATATTTCATTCACCAAAGGGAAAGTCACAGTGAAACTCCATTTTCGAAAACGATTCCTCTAACTTTTTGTCAGTCATGTATCCTGTGTACAAAGGAGTCGCTCGACAGCGAGGACATGGTTTAGGTGATATGTTAAAATCAGCCTTTCGTACAGTGGTTCCCGTTTTGAAACTGATGGTGACACGGGGATTGCACGCCTTGAAAGATGCCGCGTTGACGCATGGCAAAGAATTTCTCCAAAATGTCATCATTGACAAACAAAATCCCAAAGAAGCTTTCTTGAGAGCAGGCAAAAATGTCTTGCTTCAAACGGGTAAAGATATTTTGGGTCGGTGAGAAACTTCTCTAAATGCCCTGGGCAATGCCGAGTCAGGCATTCCTGCTTCCCTGACGCCACAGCAAGGACAAGGCAGAAAAAGACGACGAATACACCCCTTGAGAGGACTACACACCCATAGAGCTAGAAAGACTAAGAAAAGAAAAACTGTCCGAGACTTAGACGTTTTTGATTATTAAAAAAAAGAAAATGATGCACCTAGAGTCTTGTGCTTATTCCAAGTCGGAACTGGATCTGTTTGCCATGCCACCCACCATGATGACGATGCAAGAATCCCAATGGGTTGAATTTCATCCCGTCTCCTTTTGACGGATTCAGCTCCCATAGAGTTTGAAATCAAAGGACAACCCGAAGATTACATCGATCTGAATAGCAGTTACTTGTATCGCAAACTGAAAGTGATCAAAACCGACAACACCAATCAGGGAGCCGATGCCAGAGTAGCTCCCGTCAACAATTTCATGTATTCCTTGTTCAGCGAAGTGGATTTGTACGTGAATAACAAACTGGTCAGCAGCAGTATGGATACTTACCCTTACCGAGCGTACCTGGAAAATCTCTTGACGTACGGAAAAGAGGCCAAGAACACTCATCTGGATGCTTGCGTGGTATGGAAACCTGACACCGCAGATGAAGACACGTTTAACGACACACCCCTGACAGCCGATGATAATCCTCACAATGTGGGTTTAACAACCGTCGAGGGAAAATCCTGCAAGCTCGTAGTTTAGAACTGATGGATCGCTTGCATTCGGACATGTGGTTGCAAGACAAGTATTTGCTGAATGCAGTGGATATTCGCCTGAGACTAAATCGCAGCAGTGCCGCTTTCCATTTGATGGCTCAT
>JAECUM010036650.1:0-32933 GCA_016617855.1 Megalonaias nervosa | reverse complement strand
CAACCCCACACGAGAACAAGCTATATATGTATAATAATTTGTCAGTCACGATTCTAAGGATTCCAAGTGGTGAAGTTGTAAAATGCATGGTTGCTTCCAACTATCACTAAATCGTAAATCAGCAGTTCCTGCCTCCTAGGGAGCGTAATTTGTTCCTCTTGAAGTATTCTTTATTTCTGTCGTTTGTTTTTTCTTCTGTCAACCATCCGAAGATCTGAACTAGCTAAAACATAACCATGAAAGCAATTTGCTTTTAAAGAGTGTTATTTGAACTGGTTCTTTACCTTTGTCATTATCTACCTCATTATTGTTTATAACTACAGTTTCGTGATGCTGATTAGTACAAATCTTTTGCTGATGACCATTCATGTGCGCGTGTGTGCGCGTGTGTGTGCGCGTGTGTGTTTGTCAGAGAGAGAGAGAGAGAGAGAGAGAGAGAGAGAGAGAGAGAGAACCAATAAGAGTGGCCATATTGAGAAAAAGAAAATGGAGGGGTTGGAGCCTTTCAGAGTTTATCTTTCGCATATTTACAAATGTTCAGTTACTGGATTTTGAATGTTATATACCTGTCTTCTATTATGTTATAAATGAAAAAAGCATATGCGTGTTGTATATGTGCTCGTGGATCGTCAAAATCAGGCGAGACGGTGTACTATCGCTGCTCCATGTTTTCAAATCAAATTACAAACGAACAGTTCGAATGTAGGCGTAAACATATCCTTATCCTTGGTTAAAAAGCCTGTTTAAAATAGTCTTGATGTCCCTGGAGTCTTTGTGTGTACGTGCGTGCGTGTATGTATGTATGTTTGCGCGCGCGCCCTCGGCCGGGTACTTGCACGCTTGATTGAATATAAATTCTACTTATGCATGAACTCCATATTGATTCTAATATAAAACATTTTACACCAGAAATGTTACCAATGTTCCTGATTAATTGTTCATTCTAACATTAATAAAAATGTAGTGTACGTCTTTTCAATGTTTAGTTCTGTGTTTACATGCTCACAAGAGAACAAATGTTTAACATTGTCAGCTTGGAATTCAAAGTCATGTGATCTACTTTATTTGAGGTACAAGGGATCGGGAATACAAACATTACAGAAAATGCTATGGTGTATATCCGGCAATTTATGATGGACCAGTCTTAATTTCCATGTTATGAAGGATAAAATTTAAAAACTCGGAAAATAAATGCAATAATATGGCATGATTATCTATAAAAACAAAATCTACAGCCCTTTCCTAAGTATATTAACCAGCGAATGAGCTTAAAGGATAAATACTATGTATTTAAAAATGAAATAATGTTGAGTTCTAGATCGGTATGCCATAATAATGATGTCGGTGGTAAGATAGTGGTTTCGACGAGCAATGCTTGAATAAATACATTTGTATTAATTTGTCTTACTGTAACTTTTGTTTTCACTCCATCCAATCTGGACACCCATCTGATATATAATAACTTTCGTCGCAGATGTTTTGAGCATTTTTAATTTTTCTATATACACTTTTTCAACAATCGGGTATTATGAATGCAAAATGCTTATGCACTACATTTTTGGTGAGAAAATGATCATCAAAATACATAATTTACCCTTTCTGGGGCGATATTGCCAAAAATACAACAGAAAGTAGGGAATGGAAAGTAAATATATACATAATTTATAAATTGTTTTAAAACAAAAAACAAGTTTTATAAGTCTTATCATTGACATTTATACACACTGCGTGCAAATGCACAATTTATGATAAATATTTTTCGGCAATAACTCGATAGAGGCTCTTTAGTCTAAATATCTTTACTCCACGAATATAGGTACCGAAACGGAGAAGAAAACCATAGGCAAATTAATTGTTAATTTCATTTATTAAAAGCGGTCCTGGATAAACAAAATAAAATACATATTTAAAGAAGAGAGGGGGCATATTTTGTCTTTATAAGCTTCATCTGGATCGGACTATGGGTCGAAATTGACTCTTACAGTGCCTACCCCTTTTAATTGTGTCCAGTAAGACAAGTATGGTAACATAGGACAGAAGAAGACAGAATAGCAAATATTTCCAAATCAAGTTTTTATTCTTTTCACAAATGTCAGGGAGCTTTATGTCTGTAATGATTTGGTATTTGCAATTAAATCTATCGGCACAGTAAAATTACCACATCCACCCATACATCTTTACGTAACCTTCACTGTTGCAAGCGTAAACTTACTGAAGATACAAACTTCGCACTTAAATCACTCATCTTGATTAGTACAGTGGTCCTTCTCTTGAATGCCAGTCTCCCCAACCAGTGGCCACCCAGTTTGTTTAGTCAGAATCACTACGAATCGACTAGTTTGTGTTCAAAAAGAAAACTCTCTAATGTGTCCACTCCTCTAACACGGCCAGTGTCCAGCGTGTTGGTGCAAAATATGTCAAATTACCTCTCAAAAATGGCCACATTATGTGGTTTAGATGGAAATCTCACGAAACCTTTTTGGTTTCTAAAGTCAACATACTTTCATTTGTTCCAAGTATACAAAGAGACACCACAGTTAGTCTAAATATTCATATTACTGTGTGTTCAGAAGCTGTAACGTTTTGACGCTCTGATAATTATTTGGCTATTAGTAGCCTCAGAAAATATTATTAAGATGACAAAAGCTAACAGCAGAGAATCACGGTATTGTAAAACCGTAGCCAGCCTGACTAGTGGTAACCAAAAAGTGAGGGTGAGTGCTTTGAGTACCGCTGAGATATTTGATGTCTAAAAGATTGAAATAAACATCGTTAGTTATCCATTATGCAGCGAGAAAGAGAAATGGAGAGATAATGTTACAGTCAGATGGTTTAACTTCTGACATTTTCTGATGGTTTTTATATCACGATTGATGATTATTCACATTGTTTTAAATAACAAAATTACAAACTTTTCACATTGATAAAATATTAGGCATGAGATATTTATTTGAAATATTAAATATTTAAAAATTAGTTGCGCCTTTGTTCCTTTATGTGCAATTATTGCTCAAATCTGTGCGATCCCTCTCTAGAAAGTATGTTTTACTGCTGCAGAAGCGGTAGCCCTACAAGAAGGGATCCACTGAATACTATTAATCTCGCCTGAGCTCTAGCAATAAGAGTTCCCGTTTAAGACATCATTTTCAAAACAGCCCAGTATACATTAGTTAAGGAAAATTGCTTCAGCTTCATGTCGATAACATTTTTGTGTGCACAGAATCCCACGTGTGTGGATTAAACTACACAAGGCACACGTTTGTTGAACATGTAATAGTATTAGAAATTGCTGCTATACCATCAATTTTAATGCTGAGTATCATATCGTAAAGCAGGTTTGAATCTTTGCCTAGGAAATGCCTACCAATCAGTCTAGTCTAGAGATAATGAAAAGTTTCAGAGAGGGAGAAAAAGAGGCAGAAAAAAATTAATAAATCACAAAACATTTTCGAAGATTAAATTTCAAAAACAGAAGCTACAAATTTCAGGTTTACAATTTTCAAATTTGCTTAATGTGAAAACTGTTGTAATGTTTAGATCAATTCTGTGTAAACTGTTGGATTGTTGAAATCGATTCTGTGTAAACTGTTTAAATCCATTTCAATGCTCTAGTAGGAGTTTCTAAACACATTGATTTCTTTACTTATCTAAGGTCACTTGCCTATTGAAATTAAAAGGTACAGAACATCTCATGTTGCACAAGTATCGATTTGCATGAAGATACAAAACTGTCATTAAAAAGATCATTTTGTTGCATGGGTATTTATGGAAAATCACAGTAAACGTATTTTTGGTAATTATTAGAAGCCGTCTTTTACACTGAATCCAACTGAATGTGCCTTCAGAAAGGCGCATACTTTAAATGTTGACATACATCTTAAATAATAAGGGTGTAGATAATAATAGGTAAAATGCAAGAGATAAAACTCACTTTCTATTTAACTACACCAATGCTTGCCCTAGAAATCACATCAATATTTATGACAATTACATATATCTGGTAATTGCAGATTATTCTTCACGAAAATGTCCAAATATTGGATATATGACAACTCTAAAACACAAATTGAAAGACTTGATAAACGTGTTGAATGCAATTGTAATTTGAACGGATATGCAAACTGTTAACTATCTCCCATACTATATATAACAGCTCTTAAACCGTACAAGCTTTGATCTGTGCACTACGTAACAAACATATCCAATTAAAGGACACAATATTCACATATTGTAATAATGGTTCCACAAACCAATTCACTAAATTAACGGAATCAGAACTTGAATAATCTTGTGTTATGTGCACCATAGCTGGAAGATTTAAAATACTGCATTGGTTCTAGTTTACAGAGTTCAAGTGGCCTGTGTTTGAACGAGTGATCAGATTTGTATGATTGTGCCTGTGCGATGTCGTCATTGTATTGTGATCCAAGACCATATAAAACTAAACAAATATAACAAACAGAGACTAGTTATCTCTGCAAATCTTATAAACATCACAGGCGGCAGGCGTGTTAAACACGTACTTATACATTATCATGGGTTCGCAACTCAACATGCAACATGGCCAGTTTGTGTTAGCAGTCTACTAGATACTGACCTTCTGGTAACTTGTATGAATACATGGATAACGTATAGGCACACTGCGCCATGATCGTCTGCCGATGCGACTGCTGCAAGAGCATGTTTGCCTGGAAAATGTTCGAATCAGTTCTTATTAACTGTCTTGATTTTAATGCTATCATCGGCCCTACCATACATCTCAACAAAGCGTCCGATAGGTCTTGGACCCGCGGCAAAATGAAGCTGGAATATTTCTGGTCAACCCTGAGAGCCATGGTCTCGATGTCCTACTTTGTGTGAGGGAACCACCATTTCATTTCCAGGGGTCTGTCTAGTTTTGACCGCTGCCTTCTTGTACATGGAGGGGGGAAGCTGCGGGACCTTCGGAACGAAAAACGTCGCAGGCGGCATGAGCCTGTATTAAAGATACGTCCGGTCCATTTCATATGGAAGAGTAGTATGAGAAAAGCCAAAGGCATCTGAAACCTTTTTTCGACCACGCAGCAGTACTCACTGGCTTGAAGGTTGGGTATACGATGAATGACAAACGCTTGCTAAGAACGTAACCGGCCCAACTTGGCAGCATAGTCATTGAAGACACAGAAAAAGTCGTTACCATTAAGGCATTGAGGCTTTTGAACACAGGATATGCTAACTAAACAAGGCATCATTCCTGCTAGTAACATCAGATCAGTGTAATTTCCTCTTTTGCAATGATGCTTGGCAGTGGAATTATTGATGCTGTCATATTCACTGGCCATTTATTTTTTTCTCTGTAATCAGATTTTATTATTTCAATTAGTGACTGCACGCCGAACAGCATATCGAAAAGTCTGATTTAATTTTAACAGGTCATTTCCTGAGCTGTAAAAATACGAGCTGATATTTATTGCCGGAGATGTCTCTTAGAATAGCAGCTTCCCTTTGAGGATTCTCATATGAAATCACTATATTTATTGTACAGTAAGGCGAAACCTTTTGGCACTTAATTACTGTACACATCATCATTAATATTGTACAATAAATAGTTTTTAATATCTTATGTTATATATTGCGCGCATTAAGATACGACTATCATGTTTTTTATGATCACATGTCTTCCAAACCTTGAGAATTTGAAAATCAACCTTAATACTAAGAAACGAATCCATGCATTACAGATGCAGAGAACACTGAAGCGGATATTAAACAATTTCTGGGTATTTGGGGTCATCTAAGCCTATAGCGTTTAAAAAAATCCCATGAGATGCTGTATCAATTCCTAATCTGAATACTATGAAGGAACACACCAAGACGAATTTCAAAAAAATGGTTTATAATTTGTGTCCAAAATATTTATTTTTGTGGCACAGTGCTTTGACAGCAAAAAAGTGCATGGATTATTACATCTGTGTAAGAATAGCTGCAGTGCTTTCAAACTTGAATAGTATTAGTTAAAAGAGTGATCAGAACGTTTGCAAGAGATGTAATTAAATGTAATTCTCTTACTGTTTTTGGAGTTTGCAATAATTGTTTTTTGGCTAGAAGTATGAACATTTTGGAATCATGTATAGGGCATATTAGTATGGCACAAGTTTGTAAAGAGCTCGTTTTCATACTTATATTCATCATATTATATACTTTTATAATTTGTTTCCATAGTATTTGTCCTGGAAATATTTTGTCTCTATCAAAACTTTCAATGATTCATACATAATATATTTGTACAAAATGCTACATAGACAGGGAATAAAACCCTTCTGTTCCGTAATATCTTTTCTAGAAAGATATAGGTTTAATCTGAATAAAAATATTGTTTTAGAAGTTCCCTTTTCTGGAAGATGCCGCCAAAATAGTTTTCTTTCCTTTCATCAATTTCGGATAAAATTGTTTTAATCTCCAGTAAACTTTTAGCTCATCCCTGACCGTGTAGATTGCAAATATCCTTATAGAAGTTTGGTGCAGTCATACTGAAATACATCGAGTTTTCTTACGTCTATGTGTCTGATATTCGACCAAACTTCACAAACTTAAAGGGCTGATGGTATCACAAGTATGTTATACAAACTGACTGTACGAGAATTATGTCCAGTTTTATTTGTGGCAATCCTTACAAGAGAATAAAATGATTTTCTGCCTTTAGTACAATGTTTTGTCTACTTTGTTATGCATTTCTTATTGCAACTAACATGGATTCCAACATGTTCGGTTTCATTTAAAATAATGATTGCCTATTTTCCACTTTAACTTCTCCAATGTTGTTTTTCTATTGTAGTTTAAAAGTAATACACAGCTTTTATTATTAACGTTGAAGGTGAAGTTCCATTTCCGGGAGTATCTGTTATATATATAATGTATCATATTCAAATGTATTGTCTGTATATATCATTAGCTAGTGCTGGATTTCAGGATGGAGAGGACCCAACAAGTAGGCCTAATTTTGACTGCTGTAATGTTTGTGGAATATTATTAATTTAAACAAGGTATAGTAATTTTGATAAACACCTCCCTGCCGAATTCTGTTGGAAAAGGTTCGGATTTCGGATTTTGATTCGTTCATCCGAACAATGTATAATTGGGTACGATTCCTTTATTGCATGACAAGTATTTCCTTGTATGCCAAGTATTCCGAATTTTAGGAAACGTCCGGTCCGGTTCACAGCTTCAAATGTCTTTTGAATATCTGAGAAGGCAGCAATCACTCTTGATCCCAGTTCTAACGTGCAAAAACTAGATTTGTGCAGATTGAAGGATGCTGTTATACTACTCAATCCGTTTTAATACCCATGTTGTTCGGTATTATAGAAGTTACTAAAGGTAATAAACTCGTTCGACGTAACTCAGTCTGTTATTTAATTTGACTTGTTCAATGTCATCAAGTCGTTGTTGTCAAGAAATGCCGTGAACGCATTACATTTATACAATGCACAACATGGTGATTCTGATTTTTTGTATCTAGCTTTAAAATCCCCCGTGACTATTACCTAGCCGTAACACGTGATAATCATAGAAAAATTCAATTGAACCAATAATTCTTTATACAAATTAAGATTTTCGTCAGAGGGTAGATAAACATCATGTAATAAGACTGCGATCTTTCACTGATATAAATTTAATACCAATGATTCGGTAGTTACTGCAATTAAGGTCTTTTATTGCGCAGGCCAGGTTGTTTTTAATTATAATTGATACTCCACCTCTTCAATCTTTTGAGATTAAGCTGTTTGCAGTATATCAATTTTTTGTACAACACATATAATCATAATATAGTGTATCTATACATTTTCCTGTACTAAAACATTTTAATAATTTAATAACAATTTTGATAATAATGCCTTAAGGTATTCGGAATATTAGTTAAGTGAAATTTAAGTTAATGATTCTAATTGAATCGTCAGTCTTCTCAATAAATTCTAGAAATTAGCATTGATATTTATCATAACCTTTAAGGTACCTTGACAAACATGTACGCACTTTTTTGTGAAGAGAAGTGTACCTAGTAAGTTTTGGCATGTATCTAATTATTAAGCAAGAAAAAGAACCGGGAATCTTTACATTTGCCTCCACTAAGAAGATTTTGCAATTTTATTCTTAGCTGTCAGACCAAAAGCAACAGATGTTTTAAATCAATCGACATATTACGATTCTACTAACAAATAGAAGTTTCCAGAATGTTTATGTTATGTGATAATAATGTTTGTTGGGGGAATAAGAGCCCTGTTTTAATTGGCTTATTACACTGTACAAAATTCAGTGGAAAATATTCTTATATTAAGATAAAGGAAATGCAGTTAAGGTATGTAGTTATATAATTTCACAAAGGGCAGTTACTATTGAGAGAAGAAGAGACATTTTCGTTTGATTCTATAATGTTAACTGGATATTTGGTGAAGAAATTAAACGTAATTTAATTTTACAATAAACTGTTTTGCTTTGAATGTTTCTGTTGTTTATATATCTATCTGCCTGTTTCGTTACTCTCTCAGTTTGACTTACATATGCATTTTTAATTTTATGTTCCACTTGATTCCTGTAATAATTACTGTAAGATTCGCAAACCTGCATTGAGGTCAATGCATTATAATACTATCTATCGAGTCACGTCTGTCATCAGTACAATGGACTAGGTGGAGGTTATATGTATGTATAGGACAGTAGTAGGCATAACAGCAAACAAAAACCATACAACGAGTATATAATACATATTTGTCTACCTTTGCATGTCTGATTTGAAACCCGTTAGATCTTCTTGATACCATCGTCAATAAGTAAATTCCTTAGCAAAGTGCAGGAGAAGGCAGACGAGCTGACAAATGAATAAATTTACCAAATAAACGGAGACTTGTATTTTTTGTATGGAATGATTAAAAAAAACACAATGAAAAGGGGACATGGATGGATGTAGCTTAATTCATGGGCGGATGTAGCTTAATTCTAGGTTATTATTTCTAAGGTCGTGGCAATCCATTTCAGACACTATTACAAAACGAAATGACCCCTTTTTGAGGTTTGCCTCCAGTATGATAGTATGTATTCTCACCAATGTCCCCGTGTTTTGTTACATTTTTTCACACATATTCACACACACAGACACACACAAACCCAAACACAGGTCGCGTCGTCCACAATTCTAATAATTTCCTTTCTTTCCACTAGGTTCGGGATGTCCTTCACCTTCCACAGAGAGATGAGGGCCTAGCTTAAAGGAATAGAGAACAATTAAAGCTGTGGTTATTTTATTAATTTGCTGACCCTGAACACTAAGATCTCTGTGTACAGTGCCTGTGTGCTAACCACTCTCCTGTGCGCCAGTGAAACCTGGACCCTTTACGCCTCACAGGAGAAAAGACTGAGCGCCATTCACATGCGATGCCTCCGACGCATACTCGGGATCACCTGGAGCGATCGAGTGACAAACAACGAGGCGCTTGAACGTGCCAAGATTCCCAGCATGGTCACACTCTTCCGTCAACGTCGCATCAGATGGCTGGGCCATGTACGTCGGATGGATGACGGAGGGATTCCCAAAGACCTTCTTTATTCGGAGCTTTCCTCTGGCAGAAGATCGATCGGACGGCCACATCTTCGCTTCAAGGATGTCTGCAAACGCGACATGAAAGTCCTTGAGATCGATGTCAACACCTGGGAAGAGCTTGCTCTAGACAAGTCCAGCTCGCGACATGCTCTGATCACTGGTCTGAAAGCCAGCGAGGACAAGCTACGATTGCTTGCCGATGAAAAACGATCTCAGTGGAAGATGAAGCAGCTCCAACCCACGCCAGACTTAACCTTCAAGTGCAGCAACTTCAGCAAGGACTGCCACTCCCGTGTTGGGCTCCATAGCCACAGAAGACGCTGCACAACCACCAACCGGGACATCTCTCATGGGCGCATTTCCATCGTCTCTAGAGACTAAAGGATGCAAAAAAAAAAAAAAAAAAAAACCCACCAAAAAAACCAAGGTCAATTCAAAAACATTTTCGGGTGACCCAGTTACACCGAAGGGGGTTACAGTACATTATAGGCAATACTTTTCGAGAGCGCCCCGATATGCATATTTGTCGAGTATAAACTAGACTAAATGACCATGATGTCACAGGATCCTTTGCAGATATCGGCAATTGTTCACCATCCTGTTGATTCATTGAGCCCGAGAGTAGGTAGGTTATCAATGCTTGTATTTGAGCTTTTTTCCAAGAATTTGCAACAATAATTCAAGTTTTATAGAGGATACAACAATAATTCATGTAAGGTATGGACATGAAATTTATTTAGATTTTCGAAAGACAAGATCCGACGAAAGCCGTGGATCCATTACTATCCCAGTGAAACTTTGAGCCAGTAACTCATAGAGTTTGTAGCCTGCATTGTTCAAATTATCGGTTTGAAGTTGATCCAGAAAGACGTGCATAATTTGCAGTACCATTCATTCTTCTATCCCCGGGCCTGGGGAAATTCAACTGACAGATGCCATTGATAGCAGCACAAGGTCCACAACTGTTGACCGCAACGTGTAAGAGGCACCTACCACAAGCGGCGGAATGCAGAGATTAATAGAAGTAAGTTCTATGCACTGTAATTTCCACAAATGTAGCATCCATAATGTAACTGAGGTACTTAACCAAAAATACCTTCGTCAGTAAGTAAATTCCTTAGCAAAGTGCGCGAGAAGGCAGCGGAGCTGACAAATGATAATTTTATCAAATAAACGGAGACTTGTATTGTTTTGTTAGAATGGTTAAAAGAAAACACAATGAAAAGGGGAAATGGACGGATAGAGCTTAATTCTAGGTTATTATTTCTAAGGTCTTGGCAATCCATATCATACACTATTACAAAACGAAATAACCCCTTTTTGAGGTTTGCCTCCAGTATGATTGCGTAGTATTCTCACCAATGCTCCAGTGTTTTGTTACTTTTTTCTCACATATTCACACACACACACACACACACACACACACACACACACACACACACAGAGGTCGTGTCGTCCACAATTCTAATCATTTCCTTTCTTTTCACCAGGTTCGGGATGTCCTCCACCCTCCACAGAAAGATCAGGGCCTCCCTTAAAGGAATAGGGAACATTTAAAGTTGTGGTTATTTTATTAATTTGCTACTTAAGATCAGTTCAAAAAAAATTTCGGGTGACCCAGTTACACCGAAGGGGGTTACAGTACAATTGTAATTGTTCGCTAGCCTGTTGATTCATTGAGCCCGAGAGTAGGTAGATTATCGATACTTGTATGTGAGCTTTTTTCCAAGAATTTGCAACAATAATTCAAGTTTTATAGAGGATACAACAATAATTCATGTAAGGTATGGACATGAAATTTATTTAGATTTCCGAAAGACAAGATCCATTCCTATCCCCTTGAAACTTTGAGCCAGTATGAAGTTGATCCAGAAAGACTTGCAGGATTTGCAGAACCATTCATTCTTCTACCCTGGGCCTGGGAAAATTCTACTGACAGATGCCATTGATAGCAGCACAAGGTCCACAACTGTTGACTGCAACGTGTAAGAGGAACCTACCACAAGAGGCGAAATGCAGAGATTAATAGAAGTAAGTTCTATGCACTGTAATTTCCACCAATGTAGCATCCATAATGTAACTGAGGTACTTCAACAAAAATATCTTCCTAAAAAGAGCTTTTTTTTAACACAGGTTCTCATGGTTCTCCAGATGCAACACCACACCACCATCACATGTGCCCCAGAGATTAAATTGTTGCATACACAGTATTTTCCTAAAAGATATATTAATCGCGGAAATAGTTGTTTAAGTCATATGTTGATGTTAATGTTAGAGTAATAGCATTAGGTATGTAAAGTAGAGTGGAATGAATAACTTCAAGTGCTAATCAATTAACAAAATGTCATCATCACACGAGAAACACGAGTCTTGGGCAATGACATTGGATAAGATTACTTTGCGCTTCCTCTCCTTTTCCCCTTATATGTGGTGATTAATATGATGCAAGTTTTTGCCATGTGACTACTGAAATGTTTCAAAGAGTACCCAGATATGTTTTTTTCTAGTAGATAATGCTTATCATTTTTTCTAATCAGTTTTTAAAACAGGCAATGCAGACTTATAATGCAAACTATGTGCTTGAGACACATGGTGAAATACAACACGCTATCTTTTGGACCAAGTCCTCAGGCCTAACCACGGGAAAGAAAACTGAGTGTGAACGTTCAGGATGAAGTGAACCCCACAAGGACGACTTGCAGAAATCAGATTTGAAATCCACAAGAAATTAGCAATACCAACGTGTGATTTGCAAAATAAACCTGAACCAAAGAGTGAAGACTACAGTGACCTCTACATATATAATGATTCAAAATAAGCACCATATTCAGATAGGATGATGAATTAAATAATGAAGGGACTGTACAGGTGATTTTGATAAAGATATGCATATGAACTATAGGCTTGATAAAAATCAAAACCGGAAGATCAGCAACAATTCCTAGTATCTGAGTCTGCTTTGAGATAATTTACGAGTGAATGTTGATCCTTTTGTCTACCTTCCAGACTTTTGTGAACTTTTCGAGAGGAACAATGATTGGAACAGATTCAGTTTCTTTCGATTGGCACATTTTAGAAAGGAGAAGCCAGTATTGGGATGGATGAATGCCATGGAATACTTGGTTACTGCATGAGCAATATTCTTCTCAGGTATCATTACGCAAAGCATTTCTCATATTTGAGGGATTGCTTGACGTGCATCTAGTACAGGTATAATATATGCTAGCAATTTTAGAGAATTTGTGTGTCATTGTGATAATCAGTATAACCTTGATAATGGTGTACGAGAGAGGGAGACAGACAGTAAGACAGCATATAAATTTTAATAGAATTGAGTTAAAATTGTTTAACTCGCAAGATTTTTTAAACATTGGTTACTTTACTAGCGTAAAGAGGTTTAATTATGTAGTGAACATCTAGCACAAAATTTCTACTAGTATACCAAATTGTAAATATGTAGAGTACATCAAGCACAAAACGTTTACTTGGGGATAGGTGAGTTATGTTTTAAATAATGCTTGTTTAGTTTAGTCTGTGCTTTGGTGTCATAGATTTACCTAGTTATACCTAGATGGATATCTACCTCGAGACAACACATTAAATCATTATCATGCCTTTACAAGTAAGTGTTAGGTTACTGGGAAATATACAGGTTATTTTAAAACTATCAATGACAAATGTTTAAATTGCACGGCACATTTAAGTAACTGCACAGGCCAGCGCCTTCCTTTGCATCCTTTCAAGTGCTTTTAAAAACGCCAATTAAGCAAGTGAGCAAATTGTGCATTTTCTGTCTATTTAAGAGCAACAAAACTACAGGATGTACAGATATGGTGATTAAAGACCTGTAGTAAGGATTGGATCACATCATTAGCGATAATGGTTTGACCATTAAAGGCCGTAGTTAAAGATCTGCATAGAAAGGTGCAGAAAATACGAACTAGGGGATTTGAAAAACTATTTAGAGATATTGCACTTGGCAAACGGTACACACACACACACACACACACACACACACACACACACACACACACACACACACTTGTATTCATATGCTTGTGAGGACCTTGGCATAAGACTTCATTTCGAGGACCATAAGAAGGAATGAGAGTATAGGTTAGAAATTTGAAATTGAGGTTAACTGCAACCCAGGTCACATCTGTATCACTTCCCTTTTGCCGTATAGTTCTTTAAACATTATGAGGGCTACTCTTACTTTACCATCTTTGTGAGGACGTCATTGTGAGGACTATTACACACAATCAAATACTACCATCAACCTGAGAACCTGAATATTGTTTTCTTTTATTGCGCTTGTCCTGCAAAAACATGAGCAGATATGTATTTAAAAGCTCAAGAACTAATTTCTCTGCAATTAAATCTATGGACAGACAGATACATGAGATTATATGTTCAAATCTCTTAGAAATATAAGTGTAAGTTATTTTGCCGATTCTTAGAAGAATCAGTTGTGTTATTGTTGTGCCCAGTAAATCATTTGGGCTGGAATTCATTTATTCAGGTCATTTAATTCAAGTGATTCTTCTCTGGAAATGCAAACTATTCTTCAACTATGACATGTTTAGAAATAGAGACTTGAATTTAAAGGTGAAATTTCAAATCAGGATTTATTCTTGAATTGTATTATTGGCACATTACCACTACAATGCCGCCACAGGCACATCAATACTTCCAGCGTTAGATTTGCATTTCCAGTAAAATTTATTCAGAACTTTAATCATTAGGACTTGTGTCTGTAATATTAGAATTCTTTGGGATTTAATTCGCAATGCCTGAAGTTCGTTTTTGACATTTTCACTTTGTATTCAAGGAGAGATTTAGATTCCTGGATATGTCAGATTCTCAATTTCCCAGTATAGAATCGGTTGTAACTGGGAAACAGCCACTCCGTAAATTGAAATTCCTGAATCCATGACCAATACATCATGCGACGAATTTCTGCATGGCGCGTTCTTAAAAAGATATCGAGAGTGTACGGAATGAATCAACTGGTAAAGCACCGTTTTCTCCACTATCATTTTTGCTAACGGATACTAAAATATTTGCTTACCGTATTTCCCCTAGAATAACTCATAGAAAAAGAGAATATGCCCAGATCTACCATTAATAATGCGCCGACAGATCAGGGTTTGCACAGGAATACAAATAACATTAAACCCTGGTCTGCAGGAAAATTATACGATGATGGATTTGATTGTACGGTACTTGAAGTTGAATGCGAGTAATAACAGGGGTAAATCTGGTCGAACCAAACAAAGATGTTGATGCATGTATGTATTTATGTATGTGTGTGTATGTATGTATGTATGTATGTATGTATGTATGTATGTATGTATATAAGAATGTGTGTATGTGTGTATGTATGTATGTATGTATTTAAGAATGTATGTATTTATGTATGTATGTATGTATGTATGCATGCATGCATATATGTATATATGTTTTTATGTATGTATGTATGTATGTATGTATGTATGTATGTATGTATGTATGTATGTATGTACGGATACATGTATTTTGCTTTACGGCACTTGAGCAGAATTATGACGCATTCCATACGTTTCCAAGTTATTGCATTTGTGCCAATTAAAAGGCATGACCTAAAAAAGTAAAAAAGGAAGAATTGCCAAAAGCAAACATTACAGGAGAAACCCTCTCAAACAAGCGTAACATGCAGTACAACAAAAGTAAAAGTAGAAGATAATGATGCCCAAAATCTGACACCTCGTTTATAGACCGAAGAATACGTCATATTTCAGTTTTCAACTGAGCGGTAGTTTAATTGCCATTTTGTGCTTTGCTTTGTCAGCAGTAATATGGGACACTTTGGAGTCATATGATAAATATATAGACACCAGTAGGTTTGCATACAGAACCGGAATGTTGTCTTAATGGAAAATCATATGTTAAAAATTTGTCAATAGTGTAATCATTGCGATGGTGGCATGGGTCAGTCGAGTAATGTATTGTTAACATTTGGTGCATTATAAGCTGTTTCCATGTTAACAATGTATAGTTTCAGAAACATACTATACCTGCACACCCTACCATCAAGCACCTAGTTTTGAGATACTATCCAGCAAACATCCTTCTATCCAACATAAAGGATAACAGTGTTTATGTACAAGCTTTAATGGCATACACACAACCATACTATCACATGCAAGCAAAGATAAAAGCTTATATATACACTACAACTACAAAACATACTGTCAAAGACAAAGAAGGGTAAAAGTATTTATAGACACATTATACCCGCCGTAACGTATTATTACTTACAAGCAATGGTGAGTGGTTTTCAGTGTTAATTGTAAAGATAGACAACGATATACACAAACATAAACAAATACATACATACATACAGATGGAGATAACAAGCTTAAACAAAACTCATTGGCTTCCTTTCACCAATCTTCTGTCTCCTCCTCATCAGTAATCAAATTCTTATCTCCCTTTTCCTCGTCTAGCTGATCCCGTTCTTTATGTGCCGGTGAATAATCTGTAGCTCTTTCACCCGGTCAAGGAGATGTTGAATATATCATCTATTTTGTTTTCACTGGTAGTCATGTGTAATCAGTTTAAACCGGACTTATTCATTGAATAATATATCTCAGGCAAGTCGATAAACGGGAAGTGTCCGTACTCTGTTGCAAGAGAGTTTCTATGCGTTTCGTCTCCATGTCACGAGAAAAGCAGGAGATTAAAAGTCATATCATGACACTTGTTTACTTCACTTGTGGTATGTGACTGTTGTTCTTGATAGAAAACGTCCTCTCCATAGGTTCGTGTTTCATATTTTCAATTCTTGTAATAGTCTAGGTTCACTGCTCTCAAACTGTTGACTTACAGAGTCTTGTAAAATTATGCACACATGATGAAGTTCATTGTGTTTGCCAGAGCTAGCATAAGCGGAAGTTCCTTGCAAAGTAAGCCAAATTATATAGTCTGGAGTAAAATCAAATTTCTTGAAAGGATTTTACTCTGCATGATCGATTCACGAAATACCATGGCTGTTGTGGCTTCCGAGAGTATCAAGTAAGATCTCAAGCCAAATTTAAGTTCAAAGAGTCTGATTCACAGCGTCTGGTCATCTGAGATGATGCTTATCTCGAAAGCGTTGAAGTGGTTAGGGCTCGAAAGGGCCGCATGTCTAACGCCGCCCCGATCTTTTGAAAACATAATCTCCGATGTAGGATCCGTCAACTTGCGGATTGTTTTAACTGTTGGAATTTGGAACTGTTCTTCCTTCTCTATGCCACGTAGACACATCTTTGATCTTATTAGGAGATGTTACTACTTTTTGCTTTTCTCTCAGACTAATTTCATCCGAAGCTTTCTGAAGACAGAGTTGAAGTCGTTTCATTGATTGTCTGTAGCGTTGGATTTTGTCTGCTTCTGACAAATCTCTTCAATACACCAACGATTGCCACTCTTATACATTTGATATCTAGGTCAAATTAAGATTAGAAGCTAAACGAGATATCAACGATGGATTTCATTCCATCGTTTGTATGGAACTAAAATTAATTTTAATACTTCCGTAAGCTTCAAAAGTGCAAGTGTGATAATCTTTCCAGGAAAAGGAACCATTTTTATCATCTTTTTTCTCATCTCATTCTCCTACTAAAGAAGGCATAGCCATTAATCCGATGAAACAATCGGCCACTTGTAACAACAGTCCTGTCAACATTGGTACAAATCCTCCTAGCTCAAGAAGATCGTTTATCATTTGACCGATTGACATTTTCTTGTTGATCATTTGACAAATCGTGATGTCATCCCGATCGCTGTTTCTGTATTTTTGTCAGAGGCATCGTTCTATATAAAACGTTCAAACACGATTCAGACATGGCATTGACAATTTCTTTAGGTGAATTTGTATGATTTATTTCCGCACTGAAGACTGGATTTGGTCAGTACTGACAGAACATACTAAGATTTAGCTAGTCGCTAACATTCGGATGAAGGTTTTTTGGGAAGTTGATGGCGTAAACTTATTGGTAACATCTTTGCTTTAAGAGCAAATAATTAAGTGAATCTTAACCAACACTACGTTATAATACTGGAATTTGTCTCCACTGATTGTCGCAAGTCGTATAAACTTGGTACGTCTGGTGTTTTCAACAAAAATTCTAAGTTGTACCATTTTTTGTTTGGACAAATCCAGTAAACTTTGTAACACAGATGTTCTGTCTTGTTCTTTTTTACTGTTTAACGCATTGTTCTGGTTTCAGCAATCACTCGAGCAGTAGAAGAAGACGTAGTCGATAGAGAATTAAATGTTTCATTAGACAATGGGTTTCCATTTGTTCATCAAATTAAGAAACTCTGGTCTCAACTCAGGTTTGGTAGGCATGAGTAGAAGTAGGCAGTTTTCTTGAATACGTGCATGTTCTAGCGGCAGCACCTCTCTTTGTTGCACGAGTTATATTTTTTTGTGGGACTTTCATGAAGCTTCTTTCTTCTTCCTGGAGTGTGAGCTTGCTGCTCAACAACCACTACATGTATTCTTTTACATCTACTGCTTTTAGGGGATTTGAATTTTTGTAGGTTCGTAATCATGATCAGACTTTTAAAGTGAACGAACAATAACATCTGCTAAAGGTGTATTTCCACGAGATTTCAAACGGTTTGTATGCTTGGTTTCGGTATCGATTCTTATGAAAAACGGTTTGTATGCTTGATTTCGGTATCGATTCTTATATTTGTCAGTTATGACAAATTTACCACACGGTTCTCAAAACGTCTTGTTGCTGTGGTATGCAGATTATATCTTGAAGTAACTTACCTCTTATCAAAGCATATCATCTTAACACTTCTTTGACACTAGCGTCATAAGAAATGCGAAAATACTTATACATTTTTCTCGACTGATGACGTATACAAGATGAATCGATTCGGTAAGAGAATGAAAGTAAAAGGAAGTCCAGCTGAATATTGTTTAGAAAGAAAAGAAGTGAGTGATGTTTTAATAATTTATTTTTGAAAGACGAAAACTAGGAAAACGATGAAGGTGAAATTTTTATGCATATGTTTGGTAGTTGACTTTTGTCCGTGAATGGTTGACATTGTTATCTATATATATTTTGTAGTTGACCTTCGTCCGTGAATGTGGGTATAAATTATGCGTACTTGCCAAGTGTCATATTTTGCATACCTGATTTCTGAAGTAAACAAGATGTTTATTAAAATTTGAGTTAAAGGCTGACCTTAATTTACAAACTTAGGAAATTTCAATGGAAATTTCATTATTCTAGACGTTTTAGTGTGTGTTAGGTCAAATGAAACAGTGTTGGTGTAAAATCATCTTTGTTAAAATAGGACATTAAAAATGTTTTGGACAAGTATTTGGTGGAATAGAAATGTGTTTTTATGCAAGTACTTTGGGATTACTCAGTAAGTGTTTATCTGGATCTGATTTTACGTATATGTAATTTAATTATTTGTTTGTTTGTTGTGGATTATTTTTTATTTTGTTTTATTTCATTACATGTTAGTGTAATGATAGTTTTGTCTGTGGGATTTGAATTTTTTTTATAAATTCAGTTCAGTTCTGACTGTTTTTCTAATTCTCACAGTAAATAAGTCCGAATGCAACATTGTATTTTAGCTGACCTAGTTCTGACCTTGATTCAAAATTGGTAAACACAGAGTGAAAATCATTGGTCGTAATCAAGGTCATATTGGGTTGCTCAGTCAGCTCTGTCGTAAACAATTTTTTTAATTTTTTTATTATTATTGAATGTTATAGTATGATTCGTTTTCATCCATGGCGTACGTGACGGTTGGCATGTGGTCTTACTGCGCCATTCGAATTAAGTGACCCCGTCACTTGATCTAGAGATGTCTTTAAAATTAGCATTTTATAGTGATTTAATTGAGTCGTAATTTCACACCTTCAGAGCTCAGAGGTGTTTTCTTTTGTTGCCAAAATTGAATTGAGTTTTTATTTAAAATAATCTATTTTCCCTGGGGACTTTCTCTAGCGCTTATTCGAATTTTTGGACAAAGACATTATTTGGAAATTATTCGGAATTCTAAAGCCGGATTATTTATATTTGGATTCAAAAAGGAACTGTTGTAACAACACAAAAGAGGTTATAGAAGACGTCATCGCCTTCCATCTTGGGACTTCATCGGGATTCGAACATTGATTCATTTAGAACTTTTTAGTGATAGGACTTATATTTTTAAATTCTAGGATTGATTTTTGGATTAGATTCACAAACCGTATGTCCTTTTTCATATTTTTACCTTGTTTTCAAGGAAATAAATTATTCTACTAAATTTACAAAGCTTGTTGGCTTCACTCGTTTCTCTGTTACTTTGTACGAGCCTAGTCACGTAACACTGAAATGAAATTAAAAGAATTGCAATTAAACAAATCACACGGATAGAATTTTTTTAAAAAAACTTCACCTTCAAAAGGAAGAATCTGAATGAGAAAAGAAATTCAAATTGAAAAGAAGAAAGAAAAAGAGAATGAAAATTAAATTAAGAAGGAAAAGAGAGAATGGGACTACGGCAAATGCAAATGCAAATTCAGAAAGAAGACGTAGACAGGAAAGAGCGGCAAATAAAAATTCAAAATTCAGATGCAAATGCAGAAAAGAAGAAAAAGAGATGCAAATTATATTACAAATACTAAAAGAAGAAAGAAAGATACAAATGCAGTATTGAAATTGAAATAATTACAGCTGGCAAACAGAAAGCACCATCCTCACAGAAGCTCCTTTACCAAAAATATTAGGTTACTACCTCCATCTAAAGAAAAAGATGTAGATAAATATATTCCGCGTGCTGAACAAAATAGCTTAAAATTTGAAATGGCCAAGATTGGCTGGACTTTATTACTACAGAGTGTACATATTGGCAAAGCTCATGAAGTTTAGACTTTACTGTCAGTAGAAGCATGTGATGTTTGCGATTTGGTCAAGGACTATATCTTGAAGGATCATCAGTTGGCACCTGAGACATATCGACAGAGGTTTCTGAATTGCAAAAGGAAAATAGCCAAAACCTATGTCGAGTTTGACAGAGAAAAGGAACTGCTATTTGACAGGTGGTGTGATTCATAATGATTATTACAAACAACGCATTCTAGTTGAAAAGTTCAATAACTACTTCCATAATGACGTCAAGACTTATCTTGATGAACGCAATTTCCACATTTTGTAAATCGCCACTTGTACTGCTGACGACTATTCCTTGATTCAGAAAGTTTCATTTGCCAGTATGTGTTACTTTCCGCAGGTGTTTAGTTAGAAACCGATTTAATCTCATACGAATTCTTACAAATTTCATTCCGTGACAACTTATAAGAGTCAAACGTCTGATAAGACTGATCAGAAATACTTATCTCCTCCTACGTACACTTATTGCAATAAATTATTGCACGTTATTTCTGACTTCTTTCAGTTATAGAATAAACAACTGAATAAAGACAGAGGTGTTTCAAATGCTCTTGTTGCTAAAAGGTCAAGGGCTTGGTCATGTATTGGAAACAATTTATATATTGGGTAAAAGATCCCAGTCAGATTTTATTATGGTAAATTATGAACCATTTATGTAGAAAAGCTCTATATTGTTGATTCGGCCAATCCCATCCCTGCGAAAATATTAAGGACCCATAAGCTTCTCCGAGTCTTTTATTAACAGGTGATTTGCCTTTATCTGAGAAGACAGATTTATTGGTCAGGCTTTTCATGAAGTCACTTTTGTTCCAAGTATTATTCAATAAAAAATTATTAATGGTTATTTTCCTCTTGTTACTGCTCATTCTCTCATTTCTAATAAGGGTGAATAATGTCTCCACAATCATTTTGTTGTAGAACAGAGACACGATCCTCTGATCTTTTGTTTGTTTCAGAGTGCTATAGTAGAACGAAGCAGTGGTCAGTGAGCTATCAAACTGTTTTTCCGAAGCCGTATAGACAGAACATTTTTAGTTTAGCCCATGAAACTCCATTGGCTTGTCATTCAGGAGTCAGTAAGACTTATAGAAGTTCTTACATAATTTTTACAGGCCGAAATTTGAAAGTAATGTTTCCGAATACAGTATATCTGTCACACTTGTCAAATGGTAGGTTGAAGACTTAGTCGGAAGATACCTAAGGCTCATTTGCATCCTGTTCCTGCATTTGACGAACCATTTAGCAGATTAATGGTATATTGTGTAGATTCCTTGCCAAAGACCAAATGAGGCAGCCAATACTTACCCACCATAATATGACAAGAGTTCCAGAAACAATTCCATTACAAAAAAGATTAAAACCAAGAAAATGACTTCATGATTCGATCACTTTGCCTTGATACTAGACCAAATTGGGATGAGGGTGTTAATTTACGGTTTGTGTGCTGCTAGGGAATCGGTTCAAGAGTTCTTACGATTTTGTCCTTTTGAAATTGTTTTTCGACATACTGTTCGTTGACCATTGAAGTTGTTAAAAGCGAACCTTCTTTCCACAGAGGAACCAGTAATTAATCTTCTTGATTATGTCTCTAATTTTACAAATAAACTTTCAAACGCTTGTGAATAACCTTCAGTGAACTCAAATTAAGGTATGTCAAAGCGACAATGGAAAGAACTTTTCAGCCTGGTGAGAAAGCTCTGGCTCTCTTGCACATACCTCAAAGTTTTCTTCTGGTTAAGTATTGTGGTACCTATACGGTTGAAAAGAAAGTGACTTAAATTATATGATCATCACTCATGGGATACAGAACGAGAAACAACTCTGCCATATAAGTATGTTAAAGCGGTATGAATATGAAGGTAGCACATTCAATCATTCACTCAATTTAGTTCTGTGCCACACCCTGAAGAATTTACTGATAACATGTAACTTGATTGTTGTGGGTTTAGTTCAAGAGTCTTCGAAATTCGGAAATAGTAATAAATCTGGACCAGAAACTTTCACATCGGCAGCCGCAAGAAAAGAATGAATTAGAGCAGCTAATATGTGAATATGAGCACGCGTTTCAAGATGTCCCAAACCAACCAACAAAACAAAATCTACTATGATTTTGAAATTCTACAGCTGTAAAACAGAATCCTTACAAGACGAATCTTTTCAAGCAGGAAGTTTTGGAAAAGGAAGTTTGATATTAGTTGGATAATGATTTTACTGAGCCAAGCAAATGCAACCGAAGTTCGCCCTGGATTCTAGTGATGAAACCAGATAATACTTTACGTATGTGCACTGACTACAGAAAAGTGAACAGTGTCACCAAAACAGATTCATTTTCAATAGAAAGAATTAATGACTGTATTGACAAAATTGGAAATGCGAACGATGTCACCAGTTTTGACCTGATAAAAGGTTTCTGACAAATTCCACTTACGGATAGAGCAAAATAAATTTCAGCATTTGCAACTACAGCTGGACTCCTCCAATAAAAAATATAATGCCATTTAGAATGAAAAAAAAAATGCTTGCTCAACATTCCAGAGTTCAATGAAAATGGCAAAGTCTGGAATAGATGGCTATGATGCATACATTGACGATGTCATTACATACAGGTACATGGATAGATCACAGAGAGATGATCAGAAAATTCTTCGTTCGACTGAGATAGGTAAATATGACAATGAACATAAGGAAAAGTGAGTTTTGCCGAGCTTGTGTTACATTTAGAGGCCATATTGTGGGACATGGTAAGTTATGCCCGTATAAGTAAAGGGTAAAGCTATCACTGAATTCCCAGTAATTATCAGTAAAAAGCAGTCGATGCTAATTTTGGGTATGGCTGGATATCATCGAAAATAATGCTGAAATGTGTCCATAAGTTTCGATCCCCACACCAACTTGTCGAGTAAGACAACCAACTTTATTTGTTTAAAAATGCAGGGAGGCGTTTTATAAGTTAAACTCTATGGTTAAAAGTGCACTAGTTTTTTTCAGCTCCAGATTTCAAGCAATCATTTCAGATGTCTGTTGATGCAATTGATGTAGGTTTTGGTGGTGTATTAATTCAAAAAGGCAAACGTGGTGTGTATCATCCAGTGTACTATTTATCTAATAAATGAAACAATCATCAGAGAAATTATTCCACTACCCAGAAGGTGTGTTTGCCTTTGATGTTGGCTTTACAATACTTTGAAGTGTATATTAATTCATCTCCTTCTCCGATGATTGTAATCATAGATTCTTCAGGTAGTGTTTGATGTAACAAGGATATAGCAACGACATTTGACACATAAAGCGTAAATAAAATGTAATGGCAGATGCAGTTTCACATGTACGGAAGTTCTATATTGCTTGATTTGGTTTATAGTTTTTTATCGTTCATAATATATCTTCCGGTGAATTTTATTGTTATTATCATACGTGTGTTTGATTTATAAAGAAAGCTTCATTTCACAAATATTCTTTCCTTATGAAGGAAGGTGTTATGTATATCTGTACATTTTTAAAAACATTTTATTTATGTCTGTAAGTTGTAGTGATTATCTTTAGCTAAAAGTTTGTATATGTGTAAAGATATTCAGAGTTACAAGATTGCGTAGGATCAATAATTGCTATGATCACATTCCCCACATTACCAATAATAATATTAGTAAACATCTTGACAAGTTTTGAGTAGTTTTCCATTAGCTGGGGATTAGGCGGATTCTTAGAAAAAAATTAGTTGTTTCCTATTGGATGGGTTAGGTCAAGTGGGTTCTTTACTGATATTTGCAAATTATCAAGATAGAGTAGTGTCTAAATGCGTTTCCATTTTATATGCTTGTATATAAGTACGTGAGCTGAACAATGTTAGTCAACAGTTATAGGATTTTGATCTAAAATCTGTAATCAGGAGTATTTAATGTTGTGTTTAAATATTATTTACGAGGAAACGTTTGTTTAGAATATTCGTTGGAACTACAAAGTGCGTTTTGGACTAAAATATTATTCTGGGACTATTGTCAAATATTAAAATGAGTTCTGGACAATGCCATTTTGATACATCAAGACTGTTGTCAGAGCAGTGTATTCGAGGATATAAAATTCATTCGGAACCTTCGATTCTTTTGGACTTGAATAGAACTAAATTTAGCATTATTCTGGATTCTATTCATAATACTGTAAGTTGCTCTTACATTTTCAGTTTATAACTTTTGATAATTATGTCGTTTGTTAAGGTTTAGAAAACTTGTTGGTTTTGCTTCTTTCTGTTACTTAGTTTACGACTATAGAGTCGTAACAACACAATATCAGAAACAGAAAGTTTTGAAATGACAAAAGTTTATATGACAGTTTTAACTGTAATTATAATTAAAAATGTTTCATATTTCGCCTAGCTGGCTTCAACTTGATTATTGATGTGTTAAACTAATTGGTATTGATATACAAGCTGAGGAGGTACATGGCCATTTGTTTGATAATGTTAACTGGTGTAACTATGAATTATATCACGGATATTTCTTTCTTTCTGTAATGCGAGTAACGATCATAGTAATAGTGCTCCAGAAAGAACTGCACAAAACAGCAACAATTATAGGTAAGCCTGTGAATGAGTAATGAACAAATGAATAAATTATTGAAATGAAATATTGGTGGCTGTAAGCAGATGATTGTTCCATTTGAATATGATTGTACCCCTGGAGTCCTCATGGCCTAAGTCGTTCGGCCTCAGTGCACCAATATGGCGCTCCCAGTAAGATTCCTATACTTTATGTTTTCGGAAATCCAGCTGAGTTCTAAGGAATTGGATTTAGTGTTACATCTCTGAAAGTGTGGCCATGGAAAGAAAATTATTGTTCATCTGGACTGCTGTCGGGCTTCTTTGCCAGGCAAACAGAGCTGTGAAGATTGTCCCTTTGGGTAAATTTTCGGTTTCTTGGACATAATGAAACCTGCATATCTTACATGTGTTGAGATAAACTACATTCTCTATTTTGCGGGTTATGTTCGTACCATATATGATCAATATTCGCTCGACACTGCGCTAGTAATGTGCTGGTATTAATAACTTAATGATAGGTGTTGCACCTTTTGTCTCTACACTGAATATATTTGCCAGGATGATCTTGACAATCGAATCTGCAACTGGACTTATGTCCAGGCGCTTTGACCTATAATTAGATATATGAAGATTTATATATTAGGGCAGCCTTTCAGGTTCTCTTACATACTCTGTGTTTGTGTCTATGCAAATATGACTATGTCTATCTTTACAACTAAAACTTAAAACCATCACTTTTGCCGGTAAGTGATAGTATGCTGGTCTGGGTAGAGTGCCTCTAAATACTCATATCTTGCTTTCTTGTGGTAGTATGTTTGTATGTTGTACGTATATCATGTGTATAACCACTCATGCCTTTTTCTTTGGATAGTGGGGTATACGCTGGATAGGATCTCAAAACCTACGTGCTGGATAGAATAGTGTACGTTGGATTTTAATACAAAAGTGTTTGTTGTGTTAGTAGGCTGTTATCATTATATTTCTTTACGACCCCATCTTACTATTCCAATGTTAAACCTATATACACTTTTAACAGAGGATTTCCTGTTATGACCTCGTACCGAAACCATTTGTAAGCCCACTGGGACCTATATAATTATCACATGAGGCGCAAGTGGCCCATATTACTATTCTGTCTGACGTTCAGGAAGATATTAGCCTAAAGCACTGTTTCCTCAATTGCAAAAAGCTTTCTATAATGCGAAATTACATAAAATCCAATATACACATATTTTTATTTATTATTATATGTCTGGGAACGTGATGCTGATTTCGGATTAGCTATGAAGTAAAATAATAGATTTGAAATTATACATTGTTTTGTAAATGTATTTGGTAATCAATTCCGTCCTATTCTAATATTTTAAATTCTGACAAGCAAACTAAACAAACATATTTTCTGGCATAACTAACACACTTGGCAGCCCATACTGACGCTCTTCTACAATTACAGCCATATAGTTTTAGTCGGACTTTACTTCCTCTGACGTTTATTGCCTTATAAATTCAAATTCTCACATACATAGATGGACGTGCTTTCAAGTCCCGATGACCTACATTTCATCTGGCTGGAATGCGAAGGAAGCCGGGAATGCCGAAATTGAATTAATTAAATTATGTTTCTTTAACGAAACGAATAAGCATATATTACTATTGAAGAAAGTCTTTAGATAGCTTCATAGTTACAGTACTATGTGGCAATTTGGCCACTAAACACTAAAGCGAATCCTATATTTAAAATGGCTAAAACGCTACAGGGGCAAGAATGGAAATCCTTTGATTAAAATGTGTCTATTGACTTAACATTATAGGTCTCTAAAATTACACATACTAACCAAAAGGTCCTTTCAACTGAAAAATATCCACTTCTTTTATTGAGCTTATTTTATTGACACTGTAATCAACATTGATAATGACTCTGCAGTACCAGGTCATACCAGGGTTGAGAGCCCCAGTAACGAAGTAGTTACTGACTAGTTACAAACAGAGAAGAGTTCCTTGCCTGTTCGAGCACCACGACGTTCTAGTCGAGTGACGAAAGCACCTTCATGGATGACTTCTGCAGACTATTTATGTCCCAAGCCGTTAATGAGCCAAACTGGCTAACAGAAGTCCGAGTCCTCCAGTCACTGCATACAAACGGCGTTTTTAACAGTATGCCTGAAACCATTTCCAATGCCATAAGTTCGATCATGGTGGATAACCCTCAATGATGAGGACATCGCTTAAATGTGTGGTAGGAAGTGTGTAGCAGGAGCATATATTTCATAATTTTATATATTCATGATTTTATTAGGCAGAAGTGGATATTTTATTATTTTTATGCATTTAATGTTCACTGATGAGTGAAATTAAGTCATCAGTTGCAATTATTGTTATTCTCTTGTTACACATATTAAGCCAATTAGGCAACCTTGAACCAGAATTACCTGTGCGAGTTTTGTTCACTCGGAGCAATGAAGTTACCCTGATTGCTGTTTATGCTGAATCGTTCCATTGTATGACAAGTGGTAGGTAACTTTCTGATTGGTTAGTTTGCTACTTGTCTCTATAAACAACAGAGCCTGAACAGCATATTAGTGGCGGTCATTCCATTGGGGCGTCTGAAGGGTGCTGGTCGTGGGATTGCAAGAAGAAAAGTGCCCTATGATTCTTTTGCTTCAAGGAAAATTTGACTTGACCTTTGTCCCATACGATAAGGTGAATAAATTTATAATATAGTTAATGTAACAGTTTGTTTATATGTACTCTGTATATTTCTCTGAAGTGTATGTTGATGGATTTTAGTACCTTTGATAGGTTATCAACCTGCATATTCTTTTCTGAGCCTATCATTCTCTCCATACGCTTGTCTGTCTGTCTGCTCTCTACGTTTGCTCTACACACTGATTATTTTGTGTTTAGGTTTATTTGGTCCACTATCTCTCTAGCTGGATAATTGATAAATATATGGGGTAGAAAGTCATTCGTATCGAATGTACTGTAAATTGAATCAATGTATGCATGCAGAACACTAATGCACTGATGACGGTATTGTTATTTCTGGTTGTTGTAAATGTATTTTTTATTGTATTTGCAGGGTGTACGAAAGTAGGAGGAATGTATTTATCTCCATTTACCAACTTCGTGCACAATAAACCCAATTTCTTATTAAAAGATGACATGTGTTATGATCCGGGTGTGGAGCAGAGTGGGTTGGTGGTGGGATATAGCAACATATTAAGAAGTCGAATCTCATGATGGCACTATAACAGTAGCGTTATTGTTATATAGAAACACATTATACACTAAAATAACATACATACATACATACATACATACATACATACATACATACATACATATATACGTACATACCTACTTACTTACACATTTACTTAATTACTTGCATTCATACATACTTACAAACAAACATACCTAAGTTCGTATGCTAATAGAATGATATATACTATACTAGGTAATTGAAAGCAGGTCCAGTATATGTCTAAAGATATATTCACACAGTCTTAACTAATTAGATACTAGAATTTGTAAATATGATTGCTGACGCAATATTCAGCATTCCTTTTCTAAATTCTAATGTTCTTCATTGAAGTGTTTCAAGATCACGCATTGTACTTAATCTACTTTTCATCTATTTGTTAGTTTGATCCATTGTTGTGTTTCGTGATCTTGTACCATCCTGAATTTAATCGTAGTTTTCCCTCTTCTTTCTCTATACATGAGTGGGCTCCAAATACTCTTTCAATATCTTGTCTCTATAGCAGTACAGACATTTGACTTCCATGCTACCATCACCACAACATGCACGTCTAAAAACAGAATTCAGATAAACACCTATGAATTGGAATGAGTGGTTAATCACACGTTCATTTTATGTAACTTCAAAATTGTCATGCAATCACGACAGTTCTATCACATGCATTTTCTGAAAAGACTATTGATTTTTTCTCTTTCTTCTTTCGGCTGTTTTGTATTTACACCCATGATAAGAAATGCAAACAATATGCCAAAACCAATGCTTATTTAACCCAAATTATATGATTGCTCAATAACGAAACAACTCGTATTACTGTTTTCAAAAGCTACCTTAATAGCTCAATATACTACCAATAAAACCAGGTAATGCTGCTACATCATTTTTAGATAGCTAGAACAAATAGTCCAAAATATTGTTTGTGCTTTGTTTGACTTTGTCCACGAATGACTATGGCAGCTTTTGATTGTCAGACTAATATGTGCTGTTAGGACGATGACGAGGGTGTACTAATTCTTGGTAAATGTGATACGTGTTTCCTCACCGTAAGCAGCTATGATAGAATCCAGGCAGCACTGGATCGGCAGTGTTTCCACGACGCTGCAGTCGACGACATCAAAGTCCATAAACGTCGAATCCAGTCTTTCCTTCAATTAGATCGGAAAGCAAAATACATTTTGATTCGACCCATATTGTGAATGTTTTTCAAAGGAACGAGAGAAGTGATTCTATATAAGCAGTAAAGATAAAAGTAATGGATAGCGTTTAGAAATCAAAATTATATATATATATATATATATATATATATATATATATATATATATATATATATATATATAATTGATGATTTAATTGATTCTGAACTGAAATCAAAGACTCGTTTTCGTCCAATTGTTCTTGGACTTGCTCGTTGAGGATATCTATTATTAAAGGGTTTTGTCCCGCAGTAACATTTATTTACTTTAGCAGAATTAATGATTGCTACCAAAGCTGCTTCCTAATGAGCTTTGTGATCCAAATGTATGAATAATTTTGTCGTGAAAAAACTTACGCTGTTATTTGGAATCTCATCTATAGAACTGTCACTTGATAATGTTTAATACAATTAGTTTATAGTTTTATAGTTGTGATTTCCAAGCTGTTACCCGATGTCAGAGGACGATTTTCAAAGGAGGATTCCAGATGAAGATTGCTGCAGTGAGAGGAAGAGGTATTGTTACTGCCGATGGCTAAGCTACCCTTCTTCTTACTACTGTATGTAGTTTTCATTCATTTGCTGAGAAGAAGATAACCAATACATCTTCCGAGTAAAATAGGTCGCAGTCTTTTACGACCTTGTTGAAAAATCAAATTTCCAATGGCTACTCCAATGATACAGTACACCACAAAAATTTGGCAGGAAAGGTCGATATGATATTTGGTGAACCGTTTTCTACATCACACCCACCATAATTGTTTTAGTATTCTGGGAGAGTTGAAGTCTGTTTCGACGTGTATGCTGCTGTGTTTAGCTGCGTTTTGATTCCTGTTAAAGTACAGACTTGTGAAGTGGCAATCTAAGAATTTCCACGTGCTGCAGTCGATGTTTTCCCACTCGGCATATTGTTAGATTGAGATTGCTTTTAATGTTGAACACACGGTTTCGTTTCATGGTCATTCATTGTAAGTCAGGCAAGTAAATATGTCCTATAAACAGATCCTTGTTCATACTGTAAATATATAGACAGAAGATTCATTTCTACGCCCTTGTCCGGTAACACGGAACATTGGGTAAATAAACTTTGTCAATGGTGCGTTTTTACTTTCCAATGCAAACCCACTCTCCGGTGTTCAAAGCTTCTTTCTTTCATTTCGTCTTGAACGTTCAATTGACCAAACACCACCAATTCGTTTTCAGGTGTGACTTCTTCTGGAGCACATCCGCTGCTAAGACGATAAGATTTATCGTAAGCCTTGACGAGGCGTGGTAACATGTCATTGTACTTGAGGGTATGGTGATTTATATATTTCCGTTAACATTTCTCCAAGGTCTTTGAAAATGTTCCACAACACTAGCTTTCGTTTCAGGGTTATCAATGGCGAAACAAATGAATGTGTCGGTTTTTGCAACTCTTGTTTGAAAAGACTTATGTCAGAAATTTTGTCTTTTCTGTGTTTGTTATCGGAATAGATGTCAACCACTTTATTTGAAGACAAGTTTAAAAGCTCGCATTACCTCGGAGCCTGTTTTAGAAGATAAATTAACTACACAAGCTGATTTTGAAAGCACACCAATAACACAAAGAAAAGAGTTGTAATTTCGATTGTACAATGTTAGATCAGATTAATCTGCTAAATCCGCTTGTCATTGATTATCGACTCCATCTACTTTCCTGTGACTTCTGGAAAATTTTCTCCAATCGATATGTGACACATGTACATCGACAGTTTTTGTAATACTTGTGCAATCTGCAGGCGTAATCTTCAGGATGCACGATACAATTTTTTTTTTTAATTCAACTCTAGTCAACAGCATGAGCAATATTGTTGCAAATACTGTCTAATATCGTATCGATATGGGTGCTGCTGCTGTTGTACAAGTCACCCTCTGTTCGATACTGCTCTTAGGTTATTCGTTTGGCATTTTGGATTGCGACGCGCAGTTGAAGTATGCATCGGTTCTTTGGTCACCTTTTGCTTGATTGGAGTAGAAGAATGCATCGGGCCTTTGGTCACCTTATCTTAATCGTTGTTCCTTCACTTCTGTCTTCCATTCTTTCTTTCTTTCTTCTGCTTAAGACGTTGGAGACTTCATCTTTTTGACCCAAACTATCATTTCTTCTCGTCTGGGTGTAGAGAAAGATGTTATCAAGGTTGTCATACAAGTTTGAAGAAGAAAATGATCAGAGGAGTTTATAACATGTCTCTTGTTGTTTTTTTTTTTTTTTTGGTTTTTTGGGTTTTTGTTTTCTTCTTCACTTCCTTAGTTGTTTCTGTCATCGAATATGTTGTGTTTCGTTTTTCTTCACTTTTCGTGAAATTCGTGAAATCTTTCGGAGTAGGTTAAACTGTTTCTCCTAAAGCTCTCCGTTAAAACAATTGCAAACATTGCAATAATTGTCCATACCATTGCAATTGTTCTTTTGCTGACATCCTTTCGATCCATTAACAGTTGCAATTATTGTTGTGAGACTTAGTAGCTGATGAGATGTCCGTTGTTAGTACAATGGAGTTCCATCCATCGCTTGCAAAGAACTAAAGTTAATTTTCATCTTTTCATAAGATCCAAAGGTACAACTGTGATGTTTTTTTTTCCCAAGAAAAGTATGTCCTTTTTACCTTCGTGAACTTCATCTCAGCACTCCTAGGTCGAACAAATGATCCTAACAAAGGAGCTGCCACTTTTAACAACGGTCCAATCAGCATGGGTAGAAAATTCACACTGAATGGGCCTTTGTTTTTCTTTCGACGAATCGGTTTGGCAGGAGGATTAGAGTGAAAGCTAGTAATGCTAAATAACCAAAAAGGTGAATGACGTGATTGTAGTGTTTTTATACAGAAGAAACCAAGAGAACCAGACATTTTTTTTGACGCCAATCGTGAATGAAATTCTTAAAAATCTCGAATAATCTGGCGGGATGGGTTTTAAATCGACGACTAAATGCGCATGTGGAGATTGAGCGGTATAATCATAAGCATGAGTCAATTAAAAAGTGTTCTGAACTGTCTGGCCAACATTTCAACTTGAGATGTGCTTCTTCGAGTTTTAAACGACACCAGATAATTTGCAATAACACGGATAGTGTGACGCACTTTACTGATCTGTTGAGAGTCTTCCATCTTCGCCGATTGAAACTGAATAAGGAGATGATTCTCAATATATAGCGAGACAATCGTACTTTGAATGATCTAGAAAAGACTAATAGAATCTATGCTGGGGCTTGCACCGAGACAAGGAAATCCCAGATAAGGGTTTATATTGCTTGTATCCCCACGGTGCCTATTGAGCGGGGAGAACATATAATGTAACCCCACGACTGGAATTTTCTTGCCTCCGTGCAAACCCCATTTTTTATTTTTCTCACCTAATATTTTCCTTTAAAGTAGCAAGAACTCTTCACTTTTGCAATATAGGTCACGCGAAAATGTTTACAT
>JAECUM010036649.1:0-22877 GCA_016617855.1 Megalonaias nervosa | reverse complement strand
CCTTGTCACTCTTTCCATCCGTTCGGCGGTCGATCATCTATCTCTCCGTCCGTGAACAATTTGGTTTCCGCACCTATACTTGTAATTGATATGTTTCAGTCAGATTTGGCATATACAGTTATATTAATTAGGTCCTAAATTAAAAAAATTCCATCCGTCTCATAATTTAGATTTGTGATCATTGACTGCATAACTTTGGTTTAAATGAAATTTACTGTACATAGAACGGGTGGAAATAATATAATATAATTTATAGATATCCAATTCTCAAGAGATTGTTTTTATAATTACACAATCATTAGTTGCTGGAGTGATTGTAAATTGTTTCCAACTTTGGCATTTGGGTGGGATCGTTCAGGATTTGAAACAAATTGCACAAGCATCTAACTGTTGAACTCTTTTATGAGATTGATTGCAAGCGTTTTTGGTCCTGATTTGCAGAGGTATGACCAATTGTTACATATACACCTCTTTCATCTCCACAAAGTCCCCTACCTAAGGGCTTAATATTCAAATTGCTTCTTTTGTGTGTGTATGTCAGAAGCACAGGTTCCGAGCCCCACTTTAAATATGTTTTCTTCCAAACCTTTTCTATCTCCGAAAGGCAACTCTCACTATACATAAACAGAATGCTCATTTCTTCCTCATTGCTGCTTTACAATGGAAAGTGAATTTGATAAGAATAAACTGCATTAACTGATACTATTATGCGTCTTGCCCAATATGTATTGTGCGCGTTAGAGTTGCATGCTGCTAGAGTATATTAAAATTTTAGAGTGTATACTGCTGTGCGAGAAAGTATTGAATATCAGGTTCGTTTGGCATATGTTTTATACCCAATTCAGATATTCTTTCACCTGCTAATCAAATAAATTCAACATGCCTTGAGTTCATCTTGAGTTTTAAAAAACACTTCACGGAAAGAGTATCGTCCTCGCTCTTCAGCTTGTGGAATAGGCCCAGGTCTACAAATAGGATTATACTGGGATCATCCAAGTACAGTCCTCGGGATCACCATAGCTCAGTAATAATATCAGATTAAGAGGTATAATACACCTGGGATCAAAGCAGATAAACAGCATCGGGAAGCAGTACAGTTCTGAAGTAGGGATTATATTCGGATCCTCCCAGTACAGACCTTGGGATCCCCCATGTGATCAGAATAGGAGTAGCCCATCTCCTAAGTACGGATTATAATGAATCACGTACGTTCTGACTGTGCGCCAATAGAATATTGTAGGGTTTATTCTGGGATAATAACAGCACAGGCCACTGCGTCATCTCAGGTCAACAGAATGGGAGCAGCCCCGCTCTTATAACAGGAATATACGGGAACACCACAGTACCGAACGTTTAATAAAGTGAGTAGAATGTTTGAATAAGTGGTCTAGTAAAGCTAATAATCAACCTGAATTAGGCCAAAATCTTTTTTAAAACGTGAGTATCCCACAGAGAGAAGCCAATTATTTTGATTTAATGTCTGTTGGTTCTCCAATTCCTAGAGAAACCACTAGGATTCATTTGTGTCATTATATTTACAGTTAGATAATATAGTTTACATTGTAAAGATCTTCTCGTTCTGTTCGTTAGAGGGAAGGAGAGAGTGAGACAAATGTATGTATCATGTTATGTACGTACTCACAGGATATACTTCGTTGAGCAGAGCTCTGGTCCTGAGCTGTATATGAAAAGAAAAGAAAATGTATGACTTGTTATTTATACACAACTTTACTTTGTTACATATTGACATGTGTATATTGTTATTATATTGTTTATTGATAATCTCCTTAATTCATCCTTATTAAATAGTAATGCCTATGTAGCATTAAACATCTACAAGGAGGACATTATTATCCAAATTATGTCTATTAAGATGTTTAGGTGCTCTGGGCATGACATCATCAACATAGGCATATCAGCAAACGCATTCAGAGTTTTGTCAATCTCATGTGTGTCACTGTCTGCAGAAATGATATCTATCATTACTCCGACTAAGATCCCCAGCTACCGCCTTTACATATTATATGGCAAATACAATTAATAAACGAAGTTATCTTGTCATCTGCTTCTGTCATTGAGTCTACTCACTCATCTATTACCAGGAAATGCTTTATCCTCAGGACAATTCCGTTGCTTTGCCCCCAATTCAGATACTCTTTCACCTCCTCATTTAGTAAATTACAACATGCCTTGATTTCACCTTGCTTAATAAATAATTCAGCATCTGGATCATCATTGCTGTTCAGTATTTGAGATTAGCCCATATGCAAAGTATGGACTCTGCTGGTATCGCCCAAATACAGACCTCGGGATCATCCCAGGTCAGTAAAATATTAGAATAAGGGGTATTGAACATCTGGGATCAACACGCCTTAGGCAGATTCAGGGAATTTAGACATAAGGTGTCCCAAGTCGGGGGAGAAGTATGAGAGGACATTATTGTTCAGCCTTTTTGCAAAGTCTACTATTGCCTCTTGTGTTTCCAATTTCATCCAAAATGTCAGTGAGAAGTTAGAAAGTGTCCAGAATAATCGAATGGTCCGAGGACAACCGAACCGACCCTGGTCACTTGACTAGAGGACGGGCAAAGGAGAAGGATTCCCATATCCAAAATATTTTGGTGGACATTATAATCAGTTTCGAACATGCATCATCCGTCTCTATCCAACTAAACAAAACCCTGGATACCAGAATTAAGTCGTCCAACATTATATCATGTAACGCCCTTTCTCACAGTTAAACATGGGCGTACACTGAACATATTCAAATTTCACGCCTCCTGAACTTCTATGCGATTATATAGTCCACGTCATTAGATCCAGAATACTGCTTAACCTCTTGAATTATTTCTTGAGCTTATTTTATTGCTAATACTCAAATTCTCAAACGCCTAGTTTTCATAAAAACTGTAGCTGATATCAGTTAAAATATTTCTAAAAAGTGACAATTGCAAAACAATTATTCTACATTTACCATACTTATTTCCAATGACTGTGATACCATGTTGTTTCATATGGAACTGGAAAACATCTTTGTAAATCCGAACTTAGCCTTCTTCGAAAAATAAATGGATGTAGGCCTGGCGAAAGTCTATCTCTCGAAAATGTACGTCTCCAGTGATTCAAATATGGCGTAACGATATTTCATTTATTTCGCTCAAAATAAAATTTGCCCGTTAACCTTGTACTCCTCACAACGTGAGCATGGTGTCGGGTTTTATATTGTCGTAATCATGAGCCAATGTCAACGTTCCTTACGGTTGTATATTCTCAACGTCAAGATATATCAAGAGAAACATAATCATTTAAAACAATCATTACAGACGCACCTGGCTCGGAAATATCCTGTATTTTACATTGATATAAAATATTCTTCTTGTTAATAACGTCAGTATAGCAACTTGATGAAAGAAAAATGGAGAAATGGATCGGACTTTTAAGGGGCCGTGAATTCTTACGTTTTGGGAGACTTGGTCGATAAAAGGCTGAGAATTTTGGACCTCAGTGACTCCAGTCCCTTTAGGATGGTCGAGGAAAGCATTCGTACTTTGTGCGTGTTTACATGTGTGTGTTGCATTTGCATGATATGTTTAATCCGGCATAGACATGGTAATATTATCTGCTCAAGGAACAGTTAAGATACATTCTGTATATTATGAAAGCAATGGTGCAAGGGAATAATTCAGTTCTGCTGCACAACATGAGCCTCAGCAGTTGTGATCCCTGCTACATCTAACCTTTGGCTGATTCAGACATTTTTCACTGAAAAAACAGCATCTGCGAGCATGAACAAATATCTCAAGAATGTGTCCAGAAGAATCATTTTAAACTGTAAATATGCCGATTAGACTAGCAACACAGATATTCAATGGTGAATCTCAGATTCTGAAATTGTGTAAGTTAGTGACACTTGCCATCTGTCACAATGGAAGAAATTGTATAAGTTAGTGACACTTGCCATCTGTCACAATGGAAGTTTAACGTCGCCCAATCAATGTAGAAGTATGAGTACGGCTTATTGTAATCAAGAGAGAAGATTACTGGATTACAAGTGTGGTTTTCTTGGGACTGGCATGTATGCAGATTACGATGTGGGTTGGGGTGACTCTATCTCTTTTTGTAACCTATTTAAAATAAGGTTGGTTATTTGTTTGCTGTTTGGTTATTACTTTGCTCTTTTGCATTCTACTACAAATTTAAAACTGTTCGGTGCTATTTATCTTTTTGAAACAGCGTCTTTTATAATGTATGACTCTGCGTTATACTGAATTAATGATTTTCCAATACAGGCCGGGAATAATATAACCAGTTAAATAGCTATTTCCTCCCAATAATGGCCAGATAAAGGATAAACTGTCACTCGGAGAAAGTGTCAAGTTGATGCATAACTGATGATTGCAACACGATGTGTTCGTAGGTTTAAAAACTGGTGATTTTATCATGGACGACTGCAACTGCCTTTATCCTAATAATGTATTATGAAATTATTACTGTTTGGAATCGGTGACTCACGTACGTTTTGTTTTTTGTTTGAAACATACTCTTGGAACGATTTGAAAACCATCGTGCTAATGTCTACACGAGTTGAATTTCATTCGTGGTAGAAACATCCATCTGTGTAATTGACTATATCCATGATAATACAGTTATAGTGTAGTGAGATCAACATATAACATGATTCAAGTGAGCACTAGTTAGTCACAGTAGAAAATAGAGTAGGTAATGTAACCGAATATTATATGGACCCTTCCATACGATTCTTTATGGTTTCGCTTGTGAAGTATATTATAGATATTTTGCATTTTCGTTTTCTCAATTTGGATATATATTGTATGTACTGTCGGGGGTAAGAGGAGCAGTATGAGGGTCAACAATTCATGTAGCACAGATCAGATAAATCTAACGGAAATTCAAAGGGAAGTTAATCATATAATAAAACTTCTATCATATGTCAATGCTCTACAAATATGATACAATACGGGGAACTCAGTGATTCAGTGTATATGTAGCACAGGTTTCGCTGTTTGTCAATTATATGAGGACTTATTTCCTCCCTGCTTTGTACTAATCATTATACTGGAGTGTGCCTACCTATGTAGATTATATTTCAGGAACAAATAACATAAAATGATATTTTTTGGGCTGGCATGGTCAAATATTTGCAAGACCATATCATACCCTAAATTTTATTTATAACGGACCTTTAATGGGTAAATTGTCCATATTCTGACAAACGAGAATATTGCGCAAATATTTCAGGAACATATTTGTATCAAATCATTTAATATAAAATGATATTTTAACATTTTAAGGTATCCAAATTATTAAACTGCACACGCAATATGTAAGGTGTGTATTCTTGGGAATATTTATATTGCATGTTAAATATGTATATTGTGCATGCATGATCTAAGGGAGGTAACTCAACGCGCAATGTACAATATAAATTTCTATAGTTGTGGCCCTTGTGCATGAACAGTTTCAGTTGATTCAGTCACATTTCAGTATATAAAGAGCACTGGAAATCTTACACAAAATTCACATCCACAAAGCTATCTGTGCCAATAAATTTCCTTCATTTTCTGTTTCAAATGTTTGTCTTGTGTACTGTATTATTATTTTCCATTCCATAGACTGATAAACCATTTCCGTGATTACATTTGTTTGGTCATTTTTATAGCCCTTTTGCTAGTTTTGAGGAGTTTGTTTCACCGTGATAATCAGCGGTGCACATCATTTGTCGCTTTCTCCTTCAAATGAGATAGGATAAATAATAACTCCCCTGTTTAGTTTCCGGATTTTGTTTGATAAGAACATGCTTCGGATGTACCTTTATTTAATTGTGCATATTGTAAGCATTGATACCATTTTGTGGATCAAGAACTTTAATGCTTTTCTCATATATTGTTTCATGATAATATTGGTATAAGCACATTCTTCCGTAGAACATTTAGTAGTTATTGCATTATACAATTTTCATAAGTACCTGCCTCAGAAATATATATTCTGCATGAGAATATTTTTATAATGTTTCTAATTTCAGAGTTAAATTTTGCAGATTGTGGGAAAATGTTTGCGACAAAAGTTCCAGTGAGATAATTACCCCACCTGTGTAGCTTTTGCTAAATTTATAGTTACGGGCGTTTGTTGTTCCATAACATGAGATTCAAAAACGGTAGGGACCGTCGAATGGTCATGTACTTATAAAGGGAGCAACAGACAACTCTGTTCCTCCTAGTCTCATTGATCTAAGTAGGATATGGGATCCGTTTTATTTTGAATATCTTGTGGTTCAGCTCTTACAGTTCTACCCTAATAATCCATATATTGACCGTGAATGTCTGACTACTAGACATAGATATAATGCAGGTTTTATTGCACATGGTTTTAAATGCAGCCCTGATCTTGATATTGCACCTGCTATGGAAAAAGGAGAATGTTTAATATAAGCATATTTACATCATGCTCAATAATCCATATGCCGTTTATTTACTCGTATGCTATAAAGTTTATTATGATATGATTTAATGAATATTGTTTGCACCAATTAAATAAAATAATATAAAATGTTTGTTTTTAATGAACATAGATTATAACATTTAAATGCTCCGAATACGAATGTGTTCTGCCGTATATAATCAAAACCTTTTTAAAATATATATTTAAAATATATCGATTTTAAACATAGAACATATGGTTTTAGATTTACCAATCATGCATAATTTCCAAAGGGCAATATATTTAATAGGTTTGTCGTTTCTGTATTTACGCAGCTGCTATCATACACAAGTCCTGATCTTAAAAATGGATACAAAAAGATTTGTAACCAAGAATAATAATTTCCTTAGCTACAGAACGTTTTAGACATTTTCACATTTCAACATGATTTTGCTTCATCAGCTGACTCTCTGTTGAGTAAACATTCTATGTAAACCTTTTGCATTCTTAATCTGATCATTGTATTTCAAAAAATACCCTTTTGCTTTATTTCAGTTGCGATTGAATAAGTTTGAGACAACATATTGATTTTACAGTGGATAAGAATATTGTTCTATGTAAGTGCTCAATACTCCAACAATACAGCTGAAAACAATCCAGCAAAATATATTTTATATTCTGAATAATTTGTGCCAAGATTAATTTGCAATGTACTTAACTCTCCAACCTTAAATGTATTTATAAACCTTTTTAATATGTGTGCTGCTCAATTTATTGCGCAAAAATCTTATTCATGATCTGGACGTGCTTTTATTTGTTTCATGAAATACTGAAGCAATTGAAAAGACAGTACTTACTGAGAAGTTAACGTCTATAGATCATATTCTATAAATACTTGCTTGAATATTTTTTTGTGTTCAAGCTATTTATTGTATTGATACCATTATTTGCATTAAAAGCAAAAAAGTGATGTAAATGGTTAGATTATTTAGACATGACCCAACATTGCTTTCAGTTTCTATCCTGGCAATTGTTATGCTTTTCTTGACACTTCCAAAGTTATAACCATTGTTGCATACTCATAAATGGAAGGGTTGCGAAAAAGCTTCCTGATATCTAGATCTGACGTGTATAGGACTGATACACATGATTTCCATTATTGTATCTGCGATGGGTTGCATTTAATCGAAAAAAGCGCGGTAAATGGTTAGATATTTTAGTTTTAACCGAACCTTCCTATTATATTTTGTACTTGTAATTCGTATGCTTTTCATGAAACTGTCAAATTTAAACGACTGTTGCATACTCACAAATGGAAGCGTTACCTATACGTATTCTTATGTCTAGGTCTAACGTTATAAGACTGATACACAGGATTTCAATTATTGTATATGGTATTAATTGGTTTCCAAACTGAAGTATCTTTGTTGGGATCCTTAATATCCGGGGACGTCACTGACACTTCAGGGAGATTATAAATTTGTCATGCTCGTGTCTGATCTTTTCGCGAGGAAAATCCCTCATGCAGGGACGTCGATTCATTCACACCGGTTACTACTATTGTAGCCTATCAGCTCTTTTTCATAAACAATGCTTCCGACTTTCGTGTTGGAAAGGCCAGAGATGTTATGATTGTTGATGCAAGTATACACTAGATCCTCTTTTTTCGACAATCAACAAGTGGGAGCGCAAAGTATTGACTAATTCATATATACGGAACCGAATTAGAGTCTGGTCCATGTTGCGATTCTAATATATAGGTAATTTTATCATAAATGTGAGAATTACATTCAACATGATGAATATCTTATCGATGCTTTGCGCATTTAAAACGAAACATTTTGCGTGAAAACTCCAAAGACCGAAATGAGAAAGTTAGTGACGGAATTTTCATATCTCCACTTAGTCACAGTGGCTAGGGAATCAGCCAATTACTTGAATCAAAGTAGGTTAACATGTTTTGGCTTTGTTGGTTTTGGAATGGTTTATAGAAAAAAAGATACGAAATCTCCGAGAATAAAATAGAGTTGTGATTTATTAAACGTAAATATCACTCACTATATGTTACAAATATGAAATTATTCTAGTTTTTACTAAGAGTTAATTACCGGTTGCAAACATCATATATTCACAGAATTTCTGTGCTTGAAATGTTTTTGAAAAACATTGAAATAATCAAATAACCAATTTACCCAATCGTAAAGTATACGTGAGATGTAGTAGTAAACCTATATATATATATATATATATATATATATATATATATATATATATATATATATATATATATATATAAAATGCAAAAACCGTTGTTTTTGCAAAACTCTACATGGCTGTTTCTACATGAATTAAACCTTTAAATGTATTATGTCTCAACCAGCCTATATCAACTTGTTGCGGATACTTTTTTTCCAGTATCCGCAACAAGTTGATATATTACATTATGCATGCATTCAAAGACTCAGATTTGTCAATGTTAGACTATTATCGCCGAAATTAGGAGTTTATTACTTTTTTACGAAATATTCATTGCGACATAATTTTGAAGAGCTTGAAGTTGATATAGAAAAACATTTATAGCCACACATTTTAAAAATAATAATAGTTAATAAAGAATATTTCTAACAGGTGGAAAAACTATCATTCTCATGTAGTATGTTTTAATTCACAGTATAAAAAACAACACTAGAGCTGTGATTTATGAGAAATCGAGGATGAAAATATTGAATAATTTGCCACAACACTTTCAAACACCTTTGTCATAATTAAACTGACGTTTGCACGAGAAAAGATTACAAATCTAAAAGGAATACAGTGGAACATGTTAGAATCTATAACGAATACAATCTTTTCATGTGTATCGCACAGCATTAACTTTGTAAGGATACATTTAAAACTGTCTTTGTCTGCCCCCTATTAGTCGCTCTCATGGACACTTTGGTCAAGAGTGTGCCTGCACTGATCATAAAAATGGACAGAGTTAAAGACAACTAACGCAACCTTTTGCGACATAAATGGGATCTTGTCACAAAACATATTCGTTGCCAAATAACGGGCAAACATTGTCAAATGATCCGAAAGAGCCTACAATAGCTCCACAATTTTAAATACAAATGATATATGTACTTCTTTGAAACAGGAAATGTGAGAGTCGGCTAAGATATTTTATATTTTTAACTGAAGACAGGGTCATGTTACCGTAATGTTGAAGGAACTTTTCAATTTAAATTCATGAAATATTTGTAGCAAATTACTTTTAAGCATGTGTTGTTGGATGGAATATGTTAATGTTATTCTCTTACTATTTTAACTGGAATCAGTATTTATGCACACCAATATTTTAAATTGACGTATGACGAGAATATCGGTTTTCTGTTTCTTTTTCTACATTTTTAAAATCGTATATTTCATAGTAATACCTGGTGGTTGGTGGTGTTATTGAAATTTACTTTCAATTGAATGTATAACGTTTATTTTTATATGATTTGTTTCGTGTCGGAATTGCCTTTATTTGGGTTTCTCAGACTATCATAAAAAGTACTCCATAATAAAACATTAGTATCACTGTATTATTGTAGCTGCTATCACGTATTAACCAATACTGTATTATTTAATCCAACTCCTTTACTTCAATAGATATTAATTAAATTTCCCAGTAAATTGAATATACTGTATAAGATATTCGTGATAAGAAAATAACACTATATTTAAACATTATGTGATACTAAAAGTTTTGTAGTACTGATAGTGAAAACCAAATATTATAGAATACTTAACGGATATGTGGTTCTGACAGTGAACATCACATATTACAAGTGAGGAGATATATGGAGAAATATTACATCATTTTTTACCTAAAGTACATCACACATGCATTGTTGTTTGTCCTTACAAACGGCAACTACTGACAAGACCTATCTTTCAATTAATGCAATGCGACTAATTCGAATGGGTCAAAATCTAACCCCATCGAAGACTCATTATCTATTGTTTCTGTTTTACCGTTGACGAGTTAAGATGCGTCTAATTTACAGGACTGTAAAGGAGACATCCAACGCCTTTCCTCGCGTACTATGTAAGTATGTACTGATCATTTAAATACCAATTTTGTCCGACGTTTCTTTGTTTCGTGTTTTGTACATTTCAACACAGTTAGAAAGCATATGTATTCGGTCTACATCTGAAACATATAGGCTACATTCATTACTGATTTCTTGTTTAATATTTACCGTAGACAGGAACAAAAACATAACCGTCGTTATTTTATTTTTAATAAAATAAACAAGCTACACACTTTATCGAACGATTTTACCTAGTACAGATTATATATATCCACAAAGCTGGTGGACTAGGGATAATACTGTTATATTGGATTACCTCGCACGTTATTCTGAATTACCTCGTAGCAGAATTGCTTTTCTTAGGGGTAATGAAAAAGTGTTTTATATTAATAACAATTGTGATTGAAATCTTTTCTACTTAATAAAGAGTATACATCTAGACACGAGAAGCGTATTTACTTACGTATATTTTGCATATTAATTAATTCTGTATACGGGGAACCATTTATTGCGGACATGTACATGATGTACCAAATGTGTATTTAGAGCCATCTAAAAGGTAGTTAGGTAGCCAGTATCGAAAATTAGAACAACCCCCATTCCACCAGTCACACCTTCCGCAGTTTACATTTCCTTTTAAATATTTATGCATGCTTCATTCTCAAATTAAGCCTTAGTCCACAATAAGGATATTTGAAATTTTACATATTTCTTCAATGAGTCATACTTCATTGATAAGCTAAAAGAAGTATTTGAATTATGCGATGAAATCAATTATATAACCTCAGTGAAACGGGAATAGCGGGCAGCGGTGGAATGCTGAAGTGTCTTGGAAATTAAACGCTAATAGAGAATTTTAGCATATTGTAACGAGATCATATGAAGTCTCCAAGTAAGAGAATTCAAACTAGCTTCCAAAAATACGCGTGTGAGATGATGGCATGAAATACATAGCTGGATCAGATATTTGGTAAGTGTGATGTTGTCTAGGAAACAAATGCTGGTTAGACTGCTTGCCATATTGTAAAGAATGATTTCATCTTAAATGTGTCAAAGTAGGAAGAGAAGTGAGAGATGAATCAATCTAAAGGAGAATATAGCAAATAGTGGATCTAACGGTAATGTAAAACATTCATGGATCTAAATGATAAATAAATTAATAAAAGGAAAATGAGAGATGATTGGATCTAAATGATAAATAACATATGAATTAATAAAAGGAGAATGACAGATGATTGGATCTAAAGCAGAAATTAAATATGAACAGATCAGTTTTTCTGGGCAAGTAGGATGTATGAGACATTCACGTGATGGAAATAAGTGAATTCCGAAATAGAAAATATCTGATAAAATTATGTTACACAGTTTATCACTGTATGGATTCCGTCCTTGTACGTTATCCTCGCAGTGTGGGCTTTCAATAGGACGTTTAGGGGCCCCGAGTGGCTGAGTGGTCTAAAGCGCTATCCGTTACGGATCACTGCCATCTCACCTCTGTCTGCGTGGGTTCGAGTCTCGGATTCGGCCAATGTGGGTATGTGAGAAAGCTTGCCAGTAGCTTCTCGTGGGTCGGTGGTTCTTTCCGGGGTTTCCCCGGGTTCTTCCTCCACCATTAATACTGGCCGCCATGTATAGCCTATCGTGTGCTGAAAAATGGCGTTAAACCCTACAACAACAACAATATGACGTTTACATTTTTTAACATTCCGACACGTGTAAAACAAAGTTAAAGGAGATGAAAATCCAAGAATAAGTAAAATAATTACTTATTTGTTCAACGAAGCTACCAATATCTCTTACACATCTTAAATATGTAAATAGATAAGAAGAATTATGCCTTGCTAGTATTAGAGAGATGCACATAGAATGGTATATATAAATAATGAAACAAGTAGAGTCTGATCATTTTGATAAACAACCGTTTGTAAACAAGTCAAGCATATATAATGACACAACTAGTGTCTCAAAACTTTCATGTAGAACCGTTTGTAAAAAATTCACTCGTATTTTAAACGTTTCCAAATAATTGCTGATGTTTAATGCTTTTATTTTGTGCAATACTTTTACAGTATATTGTCTAAATGCTTGTGCTGGATATTTTTCCATCAGATAAAGCCTCTTAAGTGTAGAAATACACACAGTATAAATCCTCTGCAAGATTCAAAATCACGTAAGATTATTTAACAAAATAATTTGTTAAGACGAATGCACTAAATGTTCTCAAAAGGAAATTACATGAAAACTATCCGTTTGTTGTTGTGAAATACAGATAAATCTAAAGGAGGGTACACAATATCGAAAATTATTAACAACAAACGACAAAATCTGCGATAATATTATTTTTTAACTAACACAATAAATTATTTATTCATGGTGTAACCTATTAACAATGGAAAAAATTTTTTCAAAACATAAGGAGAACATACATTACACAAACATTCATGCGCTGAAAACGGTGTGTGGTTGGTGTTTTCACATATTCGAACACTAACAACATACATTATATAGAAGATCTACAAAAGTAATTTTAGGGACACGTTCAAAAATATACTTAACAAGCTTGAAAATAGTTTACAATGATAAAGAGTACGTGTAAAACCAGCCAGAACCGACCAAATCATACCATAATTTACAATTACTTTTACAAACTTTAAAAAGTCAGAAGCTTTTGATTAACCGTGCTTTTAAAATAAGTGAGGCATAAGAGTGCATGATATCGTTTACCTAGCAGGCATTGGCCAAAGATTCACTCACCAATGTGTAAACTGTCATTTTATTGCACAATTATCAAGTGACATTCATTGGAGTTTTTATTTCTTGGTTAGATTGAATACTCTACTCGTTGTTGCTGAGGAAGGCACACCAACCCTTGAGATGTCAGTTTGGTTTCAGGTTTACATAGAAAGTCTCAAGTAGTACTCGAATAAATTTGGACCAATCGTGACAGACCAATGTAATAATAATATGAAATAATATGAAGGAAATTTACACAAGCTACAACGGAGGCCACTTGATAAGACGTCTTTCTAAAATGATTTTCAAGATTGATCTAAACTTGCTCAGTTGTTAAGGCAAACTGTTTAACCCTTATTGTTACAAAATCCAAATAATTGCAAAGGAGACAACACCGAGAAGAACATGGTCTAACCTGTATTAAAGGAAATGCGTCCAAAGCTCAAACAAGTGATTGGCCTGGTCAGTCTGGAGAAGCTGAAAGCAGGTTTTACAGCTTGAAGTCAATATTTGTTGGTATTTCATACCAAATATATTTTTGGATACAGCATGATCAAAATTGGTTAAACAATTAGAGAACTATGCATAGTATATTGAGACAGAGTGGCAATGCAGGGCACAAGGTGGACACTAGGTCATACCATAGTCTATGATGACTTTATGGCCAAGCAGAGCAAAAGGAAATAGAGGAAAATTATATATATATATATTGCCCGTTCTTCAATAAATAATTCTATCGCTGCATTGACAAGCTAATTTCATAACTTGTTGTTGGTCAAAACCATTTCTTATGGCATATAAAAGGCTGGTATTCGTTGCAGGACATGTCGACAACACGATAATTGGAGTAACTAAAAAATGCACAGTTTTGACTCGTTGAGTTGCTTGGCTCTCCTGGTTTCCAGTCGGGATAAACAGCATTTCCTTCCCAGCTCACCCAGTGTCCCTCGTTAGCTTGATCAGATATACCAATATATGCCCACACCATTCCTGTGAAAATAATAAATACCTATATGCATGTATTGTACTCATTTATATACACGTATAGGTGCATACATCAATATGCATATTTAATATACAATATGTGCTTCACCTATTGTGTGTTTTGCCTACCTGATTTATGTACGAATTCAAGTAACAAGAGCAATACATGCATTTAACACCAATATCTGACCTAGTGAAATTTTCCATTAAAATGGTCAGGTTTCAGGTTTCAGAACATTAACTGCTTCCTAGGTTATGTGACAGTTTGTACCTAAATACAAATTTGTTAAAAAAATCTTCATTCCTGTTTCAAATCCGTTAGGAATCTATGATCAGAGTTTATACATGGGTTCAAATATAATTTTCGAGGGAATAGTTACACCAGTTACATGATTTACATCATTCATTCGAATTACTAAAGGTAAAGTTTCTTAAAAATAAATGAGCCACTGTTACTCACAGCTGAAAACTATTTACACAACGTTTCCAGAACTACTAAACAGAAATTGACCAATCTTAACAGACACAAAATTATGACGATTAGCCGTTATGATCATGGCTACTAAAATCAGAAAACCGCTAATCGAAATTTTTCAACAGACTTTGACCAAATTAGAAAGAAATCATCATGACATACAGGTACAACTGATGTCTATCCACTATCAAAATGGCTGCCAAGTCTGAAAAACACAAGCCTAATTAACTTCTATAAAATTGCCAGAAAAACTTTGATCATATTTGCCAGAAAGCATAATGATAGAGAGACCCATCAAATTTGTAGAATTAATCCTAATCCGCAATCAAGTTTTAAATGTGCTGCTAAACGGACAAACTCTTCAAGGACGTCTTATAATAAATCGCTCAATACAATCAGACCAGATTTGACAGAAAACATACTGACGTACAGAACGCTCAAATGTAAAGAATGCCGATAAACCATCTAATGGACCGCAGTTAATAAAGAGGGATAAGCCATAGAATGACCTGCCACCGGTTTATAGAATTCGACAAAACTTGAGTTAAAGTAACAGATCATAAATATGGCTCTCGTTCTTAATACTATCAAACATTTAAATAACTTCTTCACAATAAAACCTCTCTAAAAAAAACCCTGACAGGTTGTTTAGAAAGCATGCTGATATAGAGATTTCATAATTTTACACAACTTATCCTACACTGCTGTAAAATATTGACATTGTTCGTAGAAAAAATAAAAAATAGGTAACCGACCTTTTTGAAAAATTGCCTACGTAATATATAGAGGATCTCAAATGGGTAACGATTTAATATTGAATTTATGAAACGATTTGAATAATATCCAGCTTTTGCTCGCCAAGGCTCGCAAAAGCTGGATATTATTTAACGAGTTTCATAAATTTAATATTAAATCATTACCCATTTGAGATTCTTTTTATCACATAGTTTTATTTCAGGGGAAATTATTTAGATAGAAAGAAGAACGAATAATTTGGTTCAGTCTGACAGGCGCTGTGCCTTTCATTCGTTGTGCGTAAAAATAGTCCCAAACAAAGTTGAAATAGTAAAAGTATATTATCTATTTTTGATAACTATAAATCAAAGAATAATCGTCCATCCAAATAAACAGAACATTTTACAAAAGGCAAAACATTTGTCAACACAAAATGTCCAATGCGTGTGATGTCACATTGTTTGATACGGTGCACAGTACCGGTTGGGTTGGCCTATACAACACAGTAACAGTGTTTACTTTGAAATTTTCCACATCACAACTAAACGTTACATTGTTGCGACATTTTTGTGAGAAGAAGATTACTGGATGCAGAAATATACATATTTACGGCAAAGTATTTGTGACCCGATATTTGCAGTATTTGATTTGGAACATTGGATTGTACAGAAGACGTAAACAAATCTGTTTTTTAGTCGGACTTGCATTACATATTTACCGCGTAAATATGCTGTGGCTGGATTAAGTTCTGTCTTTTGGGGAGACCGGTTTATTTCTACATTCGTCTGTGACCATAGGTGAGTTTATTTACTTCAGTAAGTTCATATTTAAACCAAGCTTGTATATAGGGTCGATTCCATGCTTCAGATATGCCGCCCATCCATCCCCACCCCCACCCTCGTTATCATCTTAGCAATAGTTTTACTTGTTGTTATTGTTCTTGTTTTGGGGGTTGTGCCATTTTTCATGTTACGATATGTTATACATGACATAACAAATCCCTGTGGGGGTAAATTGGCAATACTTAGACTGGACGAGACCATTTTTTTCCCAATTCCCTTTCGTTAGTCGGATAAACAAATGGCCAAAAATGTTCATTCAAAACTAACAATTCCAGAAGGCGGGGTTAAAAAAGTTTTCCCACGATCGCAGCCAATCAATATAGAGAATACTGCACAATAATTTCATGGGCTTATTTGGACCAATCAGAATCACATAAAGTGATATGTTCACACGCATAATATGAAAAATATGAAACTGCACACACTGTAGGCAAAGTGTACCGACTATGTGATAAATGTAATTATTGGATTATTATTACATAATAGATGTAATACTTGGAGTATACCTGCAATAATCGATATGATAATTTGAGTACGCCTACCTAATAAATGTAATATTCAGAGAATATCTACGTAATACTTGAATTACGCCTACGTACTATATATAAGATATATGCAATAAACTGACGACTAACAGTGCAAAACTAGTATCTAACTAGCCTGAGCGCTTTCGACTCTTAATGAGTCTTTTTCAAAGGCATATACAACACATAGACACAACAAACAAATAAAACACAAAAGCTGTTGTGTTTGCAAAACTTTACATGGCTGTTTCTACATGAATTAAACCTTTGAATGTAGTATGTCTCAACCAGCCTATATCAACTTGTTGTGGATAATGGAAAATATTTGTATTGACATATGTCATATAGGCATATGTATGTATGTATACGACACATGGAGTATGCCTATGTGCAATAGATGTTATAATGAGAATATGTCTACGGAATAGATGTAATTGTTAGAATATTCCAAGGTTCCAGACGTATTATTTCTAGGAATATTCAAAGAATATATATATTCGCTCTTTTCTCTTACTGAGATTAAGACCATAAATTCGAAACTCCTATCAATACATAAATAACTTGTAGATATTCTCCCAATGTTCTTTGCTTTTCTCACCACAGTTTCGGTCCACACCCAACTTTATATAGTCTGATCTTGTAAAAGCCAAACGTCTCACAATATTTTCATACACGTATTTCACATGTATTCAGAAATATGTGAAATATAGTTATAAGGTATTAATTTACTGCTTGTAAATGGCCCTTTTAGTCGCAAAATGAAAGTTAAACGGGTACTGGAACATTTAAATTACAGATAACACGAAACGAGATGTTATGGCAACATCACTGATTTTGTTTTGGGGGATCTAAAAAGGTGTAGTGGAAAGTGAAGTTTCTCAAACAGACCAACGGTGGGACAGCAATAACGTTTGAGTTTCGAAGAACACCAACTTTTGAAAGAGTCGCTTGTTTGGTATCATACTCGCTGTTCAATGTCACCTTTTATATTTATTAGCGTTTGTGGGCTTCGCATGATCTTCAATAAACTAAAGGAGCAATTTTGCCAGGAAGTGTCATAGTACTTGGACATGATGATAAGCGAGCACTAAGCTTTATCGTGGTATCAAAGTTAAGTGTCATTTGCTGACGTTTGTTACATTTGCAAGGTATCACATGATATGAACTTACTTCGTTTCTAATTTAATTTTAATCAACGTTACAGAAAGTAATAACGTTTTTCAGGCAATAAACTTGTGTATAAGTGAATTGCTTAACATATTTTGAGGATACAACATATTCTGTTTTCTCAATATCGTTAACTGGATTGTCAATTACCGTTCACCATCGTTATTCTCGCTAAATCAGTTATCTGCCCCTGGGTCGTAACAACAAGTAGTTTTGCCTTTTCAGATTCGCATTGTTTCATTGCTTCGTCGAACGTTCTGCCACTGCTATAGACTTTGATGCAGAAGTAAGAGCCTGACAAGGTGACGTTAATGTATTCCATATCACATGAGGTCGATTGCACTGTGAAATGAAAAATTCATACTTTGGTCAATTCCGGAGCCCTGAAAAAGCCGATCCGAGGTCCTAAATCATTAATTAGAATGGGTCGATCAGTCTCATTTCTTTTCATAGCAATTCTAATTTAATTAATTTTATATATAAACGTAATCCTTACAAAACACTGCCAACTGGGTTTAGAAAATTTGCAATTAGACGCATTGAACGATTCAACATCATTTGTTCCTACTTACGAGCTCTGTTCTGACTTACTTGTATATTGCAGCAGTGCAAATGTCAGTACAATGCAAGGTATAACAGCTGAGAATAAGGCATCTTAAAACACACACACACCTACCTCGACCCTGTTTTTAATGCGGTGTTCTATATTAGCATAACAAACGAATTTGAAAGGTTTAACTGTGGGGATAAAGACATAAAAACTAATGAACTGATTTACCAAAGTGATGTGACAGTCATGATACAAAACTTTAACTCAATATTTGCAGTCTTCATGTCATATGGACATTGAGTGAATGATTGTGACAATTTATGCGCAAGTATTATTATTATTATTATTATTATTATTAATCACACTAATGAGGAACAACTACAAAGATAAAGACACAACAGGGATGTCGTACAAACTATCACTCATAATTTCTCCAAAGAACCAAAGTGTATTTCTGTATATTTTGTAGACTTCAGGTCATATGACCTTTCTGTGAAACAACAATAATGATTAATATAATTATTTCTCCAGGGAACGATCAGCAATTCAAAAGGAAAGACACAAAAGAATGTTAGACAAAATATAATATATTTTTCCCACCTCAAACAGTTTCTATTATCCATGCAAGATTTGATAAGACTATACATTGCTAAGTTATCATATTGACATTAACAAGATGGTATTCGTACAAAAGCATGAAGGTACGCACAAATAACAAGAACGTATACATAGAATAATAAGAAGTATACTTTCCACGATATATGTCCTCATAGCAATCGGCAACAAAATTTGGCAAACATGAGAGTGGCCCACCCCGCGGTCCCAGTCTCTGATCATCAGCCTCCCTAAAAAGGGAATCTGCAGCTCTGCCAGAAACTACGAACAATCACAATCATCAATAATAAGTTGATGTTTAAGATCATCCTCATCAGAATGAAACCCCAAGCTGAGGATACCATTACTCAATAATAGGCACAGTTCAGAGCAGCACGTTGCACTATATAGAACATCTTCAATATTCGAATCCTCCTTGGAAGGTACCTGCAGTATCAACAGGACCTAATGCATGTGTTCTTTGACTTTAAGGAGTGTTTCTACAGGGTATGGCTTGCACCCTTGTTGGCCACCATGCGGACATCAGACGAAACGCAGAACTAATCAGCACCATAGACAACTCTTATCACAAGGCATCTAGCGCATTTTTCGTCAATGGCAAAAGAGGCGATTATTTTAGAATCACAGTTGGAGTCAGACATATTTGCCTTTACTCACCCACTCCATTGAACATGTACGTGGAAAGAATCATATCCAATGCCTTGAAAGATCATGAAGGCAGTATTAGTGTTAGAGGAAACACAATTAACTAGTTGCGCTTCGCTGATGATATCTATGGATTAGCAGAAAATGAAGATTTGGAAACCTTAGCGAATCGTCCCAATCATCACTAAGGTATGGGGTGGAATTCAGAGCTGAAAAGATCAAGCTAATGACAAACAACCCAAGTAGAATCCAAAAGGAAATAAGAGTGAATTGGCATAAGCTGGTCACAGTGACAAGTTTCAATTAACTAGTTGCTATGACCTCTGATAAAGGTTTAACGCATGAGGTTCTTTTCAGTATTGTGCAGACAACAATTGCACTGACTGCAAGGAAGTCTATTTCGAAGAATATCAGCATGATGCTTGGGTCCAAGATCACGTTTCAGCGCTCCAGCATCGCGTCTATATTCCTGTGAAGCATGGACCCTGACAGCAGAAACAGAGAGTATAATATTTGCTTTAGAGATGAACTCTTATCGAAGGAAATCTGATTGGACTATATGAAGATCTGCTCACCACTGTGAAGAAACTCAAACTAAGATGGGTAACATCTCACGCTCATCTGGCATGTAAAAGACAATCCTACAAATCCTAGAAGGCAAAGTAAGAGGATAAAGAAAACAAGGCAGACAGATAATGAGACGGAAAGACAATACCAACGAGTGGAGAGGCATGAAATTTGCAATGTCCAATGCAGGATTGAAAAGGATGGAAAATTCAACAGAATTCTACGGCCAGCCAGGTTACTAGAGAAATGACAATTATATATAGAATAACACGAAGGTATACGGAGATTAAGACGAAGGTATACATATAATAACAATAATTATTTTATTGATTATTTGCCTATTCAAGAATAGGTGGCTATATATATATATATATATATATATATATATATATATATATATATATATATATATATATATGATAGTGTTTAGATTAAACAATTAAATAAATCGCACAGTGCTGTATGTGGTTGATTATTTGATTCTTTTAGCCAATTAGATGAAAGCGATGCCGTAATAAGTTCTAATGGATAGAATCATATAAGAAAATAGAAAGTTAAGAAAGAAAAGAAACAAACAGAAAGAAATACAAAACGAATGAAAGTAAGGATCGATTGATACATTGATAAATATAAAGAAATGCGAATGAGAGGAACAAATAATTTCAATGTCATTGCAATCAACACAAAATCACATTCAGTTGTATGTTATGTCTTTCCGGTCCTTAAGCCACCTCAGAAGAAATTATTCTATAGTAATTTGAAAGGAAATACCTAAGGAAATTATGGTGTTTACTTTCTTGAAACTATAATGATACAACGTATTAAACTTAAAAATGAATCCATTACTCTTTATTAAACATATATATGACACAGTTTAATTGTCTCTTGACAAATCCCTAATCGAGTTCGAGTCATGACGATTTTGGAAGCTTTTACAATTGTTATTATGTCTAACACGCTTACACTAAATATTTCCGGATTTTGCGAACTCGCGCACTAAGCTCGAATTGATTAGAATTGTTCTTAAAATGTATTGAAATCCTGACAAGAAAATAACCATATTTTTGAGCGACAGCGACGATGAGAATGCAAACATTTTTATGATCGATGACAAGGTCATTACTCTATCAGTCAGGTAAAAAAGGAGTCAGAAAAAATGAAAATAGACAATCCATCAAATTTCATGAGTTAAAATTTTGAAAATTTAAAGACTGATACTGCTTCTTTTGAAATAGTACATAATTGCTTCATTTTACTTTAAAGCAATCATTAAAATGTACATTAATTACTAAAATTGTAGTTGCTTAAGTATGACAATTATATAAGTAATTTAATTACATTATCCTGGGATCTAGATTAATTTCCTTAAAAATAACTGTTTTATCCTATACACTTTGAAACTGTAATATCTCTATCCATGTGATCCATCCTATTGTTGAGTCACTCCGCAAGGAACGAGAGTGAATATTTTTACTAGATAAAAATTCCGGTGGGCAGATTTCTTAAATTTTTCAATAGTAAACTAAGTAAATTACAATAAACTTCAACACAGTCGTCAGCATCTGGAATAAACTTATTTTCCTAGATTTACAATTATTGCCTGTACAGATGTTTATAATTTTTTTTACGTCTTCAGTACATCGTTATTAGGATACCAGTTATCTAATACTTGCCTGTGTAATAGACAAACCCATCAGAAAATTGAAAACCCTGTGGTAAACCTCGACGGAATGAAGAGGACAGCACACAGTGACTGGTCTGCTTATCATAAAAGAAGGACAAACAGCTGTTCATTTTGTCATCACATTGTTGCATGCACGTCAATAATTCAATTCCCGTCTCATTACTGATTTCTACAGATTTATGTATTTTGTTTGGATAGATCCTGTCCGGCATCAAGTTCTGTTTTGCTGCATGAGAATGAAAGTTCAGTGATGAAAATTAGGGAACTAACTTTTCATTAATGGATTGTGTTCATATAAATATACGTGCATACATACATATTTAATACACACATACATACATAAATAAACACATACATACATACATACATACATACATACATACATACATACATACATACTGATGTCACAGTCGTCTTTCACATTCACTGATAATAAAATCAAATCTATGACTCTTGTCTTAAAACCACCAAAACGTTGCAATTAATATCTTTTAATAATAGCATAATCTTCATATTTTAAATGTGTTTTATAGTTTAATCAATCTTAGGTAATTATGCCATTCCTTTACGTTCGTTTAGAATACGAAATCAATTCTTTCTAACTTATTGCTTTTTGCTCCATTATATTTGAGTCTAACTTTAAGGGTAGTTTGGACACATTTACCCATATATCATGTACATCACTTAGATAATCATAGTGGCCTGATTAAAACAGACTATTAATCTGCCTATTACGATATAGCTAGCAGTAGCGTTCTAATTTAGCCACAATAAATTCATGATATTATATATATACATACATAATCACACACACACACACACACACACACACACACACACACACATATATATATATAT